>PPHD01000312.1:39533-75621 GCA_002909625.1 Bambusicola thoracicus | reverse complement strand
GAGTATTTGGCTAGGGACAGATTGTTCAGTCCAAATCACACTTCCATAACCACAAAATTTTGAACATAATCCCCTGTTCAAAAGAGCTAAAGGTCACCTGTTGGAAGCAAATAATAATGGTACAAGTGGTAACATAGAACAATCCTGCTGAGTTAAAACTAAAACACACTGTCAGTTATCACAGTTGAGATTAAATGTTCTAGTTCTGTGGATACAGCAAACACTGAAACTAAGCAAAACGAGACTCTGAGGACAAGCAGGGCAGGAAAACTCAGCTAATTCCAAAGAAAGTCACTCTAACACTGTATTTCACAAGCAGCTGGCTAGAGAACAGTTATCCAAAAGACTGCTTTGGGCAAGGCTGGTCACTATCTTGAGTCCACTGTCTTGGCACAGTAGGGAGCACAAAGAAGCTTTCTCTTTCCTACTGCTACTTACGGAATGCAAAACATACAGGAAGTCTGAAGGTGAGGTTGTAATCACTGATTTAGGAACAGGAGCAGCAGCTGGTAATTAAATTACATTCTCTTCAGAATATGATTTTCTACATGATACTGTAAACCAAGTAGCGGGAAGAGCAATAACACAAAAGTGTGATAATCAAGCCCTTCTGTTTTTTGATATTGAAATAACATTTTCAGGCTAATCATTATTCCCTTTCCATGTATAAATTCATTTCTGTCTAACCATGGAAAAGCCTGGACCAAGAAAGGAAGTACAGCTAGCATAAATAAATGAAATAGTTGAAAGCAGCATTATAGCACATCTGAAAGCTCATCCTGCTGTTCAGTACTCAGAGACATAACCTTGAGCATGCACACGATGTGGGTAGGAGGATTACTGCTCCTCCTGCTACTGTCGTGTATGCCAGCCAGCAGCACCTTGCGCTCAGAGAGGTGAAAAACTCAGAGTTCTACTGATCCTTCTGTCACAAGGAAGTGCTGACAAGTTTTGAATCCAAATCATACTCACTAACAGAGACTTAAGGGACAAGTATTTATAGAAATATTTTTCACTGTAGATTTGTGGTATAGTGTAAGAAGCCCACATGCATCCTTCCCCTGCATGAACATGCAGAGTACACACCTTATCCTTCAGAAGACAGAGAGATGCGTTTAGGTTGAATCGGAAAGCAAGTCTTCTAAAGTGAAATCCAGAATTCCGAGCACTACTTAAAAATCAGTGAAGAAGGACCATTTTGTCCCAGATACATCTGCAAACACATTTCATACTGAATGTGGGAAGGCTTACACAGCCCTTAGGAAGTTTTCTCTACTCTCTAATTTGAGAAACTCTTTCTCAAGAGCTTTGCTATTAAAGGAACCAATTCCCAGCTTTCATGTGCTATGTCTTTAACAAGATGGGCCTAATCAAGTCTTCAAACATAAGAAAGATCAAAGACTATCTGTAATAAACCAAACGATATGTGTCTGGCATGTATTGACAAGGCTGCGTGGCTTCAGTTGTTCAGTTTCATTATTACTAACATTTATCATACAACAGTCTGGATGGCATACTAGAAGTTCCCTAACTTTCTAGCAGAAATATTGTCAAAAGGTAATAACGCTTGACTTGACCTCAATTTTACCTTCTTAATACCTGCAGTGATCTGCAAGCTCAAACAACGCAGCAACACTTAGGAAAAAAAAAATTAAGGCTGTTATTAGCACACGGTAAATTTGAAGAACAATAATTTTACGGTAAAAATTTCAACTATTTATAGACAAAAATGCAATGTAGGAGGGCTCTCCAGCTTCTCTGATGAAGCCTCTCAAGCGCCTCCCGATCATCAGCTGAGCGTGCCTCCCTTTCCCAGAGGTACGTCAGAGATATTGCAGCCACTTCCCAGATAGTTCTGGCTTGTGTCTGAACTTAATTGAGCAGAATATTAGCCTAGAGATCTGGTTCTCCTCTGCTCTAACTAATCAACAAGGCTGCTTCCCAATTAAAGGAGCCTCACAATACCTTGCTTTGTCTGGCATGTACAGTTTCAATAATTGTATTATTTCCTTTTCTTCTAGTAACTGCCGTATCTGTGCCTGTGAAACACTCCTGTGGACTTGCAGCACACAGAGTAGGAGCACCAATAATCACTTTTGCTTATAGTTTAGAGAATGCCAATATGGCAGGTTAGATTTAAAAATCCTTAATCAGATTGATGAGTACTAAAATCCATGTTTATTTACCAAAAATAAGCCCCTTTAAATGTAGTGAGGAAAGAAAGAAAATGAAATAAATTACACTTTGCTACCACAATTATAGATTTGGTACAATTGCATTTTAAGGCCATCCTAGAAGACCTAGATTATTTCCAGAATTCTTGCACTGAATATATGCCCCCATTTCCTTCCTAACAAAACACAATCCAATATCAACACCAGTAGTCACACAAGTGTAGTAAACAGGACAGCCTGCATTGTGAATCCAGGCCTTCTTTGAAAACAGGAGGAAAACAAGAAAAAATAAAACCATGTACACTTGCAACAGTCTCACTCTCATATTACGAGAGGATAAAATGCTGAAAACCATGACCATATCAGCAGATTTTAACTACCCCTCAAGTCAGTAACGGCTTTCATCTTCCTATCTAACACTAGAGAGAGGCTCTAGAGGCAGGGTTTCTAGAATCAAGAATTAAGAAGCAGGCCATAGCATGCATCCAGTTTTTGGTTTGTGATCTGTATTTTATGTATCAGTGATCACAAGATCAGAATCAGACAACTAAATGATACAATTAAGAAGGTGCATCCAGGTTAAAAACTAATAGCAAATGATGCCAGAGTTCCAGCACTTAACGATCATTTGAACCTTTGCAAAAGGAAATAAAGATTTCAGTATGAAGTTTAGTAGTATCGTCACGTTTCAATTGAGTCACCCTATTCTGACTGCTCTAACGATAACGGTCTCCTGTACTGTTTCAGAATAGTAAGCCTTAGCTAAAATAATGTTGCTGCTTCATCCCACATACTGTACAACTGCACAACCGTTTGTTAGGTCCTGCCTTAAAGCCAATTCAAACCTTCCCTATGATCTTTCTTCAAAAGTGTCAAAGTCCTAGCAATCTAACTTTCCACAGTTTCTTTTAACACTGTATTCTGCCTTCTATGGCAAGCTAACTGTCCACAGGTTACATGAGCCTTTGCTCTCTGCAAATGTACTGTATCTGACCTGCTAATTATCTGACAAAAGTATGGATCAGACTGAAATCAAACTGTCAAAGGGAATTGATCTAATCTCTTATTTTCTATTCTTACTGTGGCTGTCACATACATCAAGACACATCTTACTCCTGGACATCACACAATGTTGGCACATAGGAGCAATTCAATGCAAACCCTCAGAAAGACTTTGAAAGTTTTTTATTCTGGACAGCCACCTATTATCCAGTGAATGAGAATAATTCAATAGACACTCACTGGAACAGACATACACAGTATTCTCACAGATGTCCTGGTATGTCTATACCAGTGATTATTCCATTATTTGTCTATTTGCTTTCCCTTTCAAACTGTGGTTCCTTTTCAATCCTCAGTTAAGAACAGGCCCAGACAATTCTTTTTACTTACTTATTCATAGCACATGAAGACAAGAGCCAGAACTGGAGTTCAACAGCCCTCAGCACAATGCCGTCACCATTTCCAGAGGGCTTACAGTCTGTAATAAAGGTGACAGAATTGGGAGGGCAAATGCAATAGTGAAAATGAGCATGTGTTTTATCGTGGATGCACTGAAAGTAATTTCTAGTCCCCCTCCTTTTTATTTTGCCATTTTAGTAACAGATGACAAGAGAAAACTGCCAGTACTGAGGATTTGAGAACAGCAGGAATGGAGTGGAAATAGAGAAAGATAGCATTGCAAGGCAGTAAAAAATCTGCATACAAAATCTTCTCCAGCACTTTCTAAGCAGATGATGCAGTTTAATTTTCTTCTGAAGAAATCACTTTGTGTTACACTATGGACAAGTGCATCTGAAAACATTTAACATTTTAATTTAGAACCACAACTGCCCTGGGAGCTCAGTTCATGGGAACAGTGAATGAGCAAGTACAAAATACAAAGGCTCAGAAGAGCAGAGATCTCTCTCATTTGGAACTGTAAAATACTTCAGTGAACAAGCTGGAAGTCAGATTTGTTAAGGTGTTTAGGTGATAAAAACATAGTTATTCATCTAACAAACCTTCAAAAACATGTATCTACTTGGCAACTTTTGAAATCAACGTGTCTTCCTTACTGCATGTCCAATGCAACTTTACATTACCTCCCAGCATCTCCCAGGAATCTCCCTGCGGTAAATCACCGGGGTGAGGTTTTTCTGAGGAACCTGGCTAACAGACCAAACTGGAGCCCAAGACAGACATGCACAAGGCATGATGATGCTTTTGGTTTCCTGTAGCCCCCCAACAATAACAAAAAACAACAAACCAAATCAAATCATAAAACAAACTAAAAAAACCAACCAACCAACCAAGAAACATTTCAAAAGGAATGCAATAATTTGTTGCTACTGAAAGTTTAACATGACAACCAAACGTACCATAAACCATTTGAAGCATATCTCCTTATTACAAAAACAAAAACCCCAACCCACATTCTGTCCAGCTAAATGCAAACTTACTTTTTGCTTGAGATCAGTAAAGCAGTAAGAGTATCAAGGATAGCCATGAGTTTTGAACATAGACACTTTGGTTTAGGGATAACTGAGCAGCAGATCAGGCCCCTTCTCTCTCCCTAAAGCAGGTCATCTTCAGGATCTGGCCCATTCATAGCCAAAATGCACATGTACTCATTCTTCTGCATATTTCTGCTCTGTACTTACACTCTGAGAAGGCCTGAAATGGACCTTTAGCATTTCAAAATGCTTTTCTGATTAAAAAGAAACAGTGGTAAATTAAACAAATGTTTCAAGCAGATAAAGAACCTAGTTGTCTTTAGCTTCAGAAAATTAACAGTATTAACAATCACCTGCACATACTTCAGGATTCATTTTAAGAGTGAAAACGGGAACGTACTATAGCTACATAGCATGCTCTTCTCGGTAGAAGAGATTACACAAACAATTTTAAAGCTTACTTGGAGAACCAGCCAGCATATCATTCAGGTCAATTATTTGCAATGCTACAAATGCATCAGGGTAACGACACAGTGAGGGATTGTAAGGCAATATTGTTTCCCCAGAAGCCTTTGTCTTACGAGGTAATTTATGACCTGTTCTGGAATCCAGTCTTTACAAAACCATAAATTCACACTTGCACTCAACTTCAAAGGGACCATTATCAGTAAAGGTGGCAGAAGGCATCAGACTGCTGCAAGCTAGATAAACAGATAAGTGAGACTTTCATGGCCTTTCCTCTGGGTCTGCTAATAGGACAAAGGCACCTAAAGGTACAGCTGCTCCTCAGCATTTGGCCCTGCTATTTGCAAACTTCATCACCTAATGTGCTACTTCCCTTTTACAACGTGAAGGAAGCCTTACTCACTCAGGTGCAAAAACTCACAGTACTAACTGAGCTTTGAAAGCTCTCTCAATACCCTATCAATGCTTACCTAGGAGCTAACGTTCTGCCATGAACACAATGATACGTAAAGCAAACACCAAGAAGAAATAACAAATCAACAAGCATCCCAAAGTAAAATAAAATGCAAGCCCTACAGAGCAGTTGGCTTTAACTGACATACGCATGCTGACAACTGGAAAGCTTTTCAGGGCTTTTGCAGCGTTACCGGCTCTCTAGAGCTGGATAAACAGAGCTTGCATTGGCACCAACAACTGCCAATTTGGGATGAACCCCCTTGGTGAAGGTAGTGGATCAGGGGCCTGCAGGGAGGCCTGTGTACAGAAATATGTTCAGGCTCATACTTACCTGCCTTTCAAACTAAAGCCTGCGAATTTTGAGACAGTCATTTTAGACGTGCTGAGAATTGACAACCCCACGTACTTGAAAACAATACTCCAATAATTCCACTTCACTGGAGCAATGAAGCAGGCAGCTGTCCCAGGTGATTAACTGTTGTGGTTACCAGCAATCTGCCTGATTAGCCACCCAGACAACCTGGGCTAGGGCAGTAGCTGTTAACAGAGAGCAGTGCCTAAGAAGTACTCCCTTGCTGACAGTTATAACTCCCACCTACCCTTCCATCACTTCCAGATTAATTAGCTAATGTTTGCACAGTGTTATGAAGATATAAAGAGCTGAGCCCAATCATGGCTGTTGACCAGAATTACTTCTAATTACTGCATTGGAAGTGAACACGGTATTGCTATGGAAAGGTGTGAAGGTATAGAGCAAAAGTCTTCTTTTCTAGCGCAACTGTCCAGCAGCAATAGGGTTCTCTAGCAGAGGAACAGAGACTCAGAGACACAGACTCAATGGAAATTGGACAGTGCAGGTAGAGAAATAAAGATACACTCTTGTGGAGGACCATCAACCTACTAACCACAGTTTTCAATTCAGATCCATGCAGAACTGTCTTCTGTCTGAACTTCAGTTCTTTCTGGGATAGACTAGAGAATGCATGCTTACTTAGGTTCTCTGCACCGAGCAAAATTTAGGCTCAGAAGATTTGTATCTGTGGCAGACAAACAGATGTAGTAAAAATGTTCTGTGTACTAAGATTATTGAGGGAACCTGACTGAAGGGCTGGATGGCAGGTTTAATAACAGCAGTGTTTGCTAAACTCCTTGCTCTGGAAGCTAGCCCTTAATACAACTATTGTCCATGATATGGCTTCATCATTTTAGTTGAAGCTATTAAGACATCAGTGGCAAAATCAGCTGGTGTCCCTTAGACATTTATTTGGCCTGGATCAGTGAAAGAGCTTGTGCTGCCTCCATTCACGAACAAACTTTCTTCCTCACATCAGATGCACAGTAGAAACATCCAAGTAACTTTGAGGCCAGTTTTGCTAGGAGCCTGATATGCAGGTATCCAATATCCTTAATTTCTGCAGTTATTTTGATGCACTGAAAAGAAGTACTGTCACACTTCCTTGAAACTCTAGTGAGAATTACCAGCATTTAACTTACAGTACTCTACCCTACCAGAAAAGATGTTGGACTTCATGGAGAGGCACCCTGCCATCTCCTGGGGAGATCCTGCTTGTCACAGGAACGTGGCTCCCCAGGATAAGACGCTGCCTTAAGGGGTAAGAGTTTGCTGCAACAGAATGATTGCTCAGGTGTTTTATACTGCTGTTGAACAAAAAGAATACCTGAAAAATCTGTATGCTCTGCAGGTTGGCAGGACCTGGTATTTTAGTCGCAGCCCATCACCAGTCAGCCGTGTCTGCAGCTGCTTTCCCTGAACTCAGTCACTGTACTTCAAGAGACCCAAGAAATTGCTTGCATATGAAAAAAGACAGCTGTGGACCGCCGTGAATGACGTTGAGTACAAGCATTCCAGTAACAGTAACCATTCGCTTGTTATAACAAATAACAGTTAACCTCAGTTTCCCTCCATGACTTCTATGTGCGCTTAAAATATATCCTACCCAGGAGGAAATTGCTGCTCGTCAGCAGCATTCAAGAAATTGTAACATGTGCAGAATAGCCATACTAAGCAAGACATAGTGATTTGCCCCCTTAATTTTCAAGTAATACCAAAAACCCTTGAATCACTCATGTAGGAACAGTTTACAGAAAAAGAAGGGGAGGAGGAGGAGGGGAGCAAACACAAACCTAGGTGAGGAATAAAGCCACATCCTCAGGATAAGGAATAATGAGGGGGAAAATTCCCCAGATTCCCTCAAAGAACATTTGTAGGCCCTCTTCAGCCCCTGTATGTCTCAGACTGCTCATTCTTGAAAGATCAGCTCCACACTCAAGCCAAAACTGACCTAGTAGGACACCTCAGTATCTGAGGCAAAAGGAGGCTCATAGGTAACAGTAACAGCAGCCCTTGTTCTGCTTTGGGAACCACATCTGAACACTGATCTTTCTTTTCCCTCCACTCCACTTTCTCTATGCCAGAACCCTAAAAGCAGAGCAATCTTGGCCATCACTGAGTGCCTTGCTGTGTACTGTCAGCTGCTATTCCAACAGTGCAGAACACAGACTGTAATGTCACAAAAATTAGTTTGGTCACATACCTCTAACATAAACAGATTAAGTAGAAGATTATATGTGTGTGTGCATGCATGTGTGTGTGTGTGTGCATGTTTGTACTGGGTTTAGTGAACACACTTAAATCTGTTTGATCCTGTCCTACATTTTATATCCTCCAAGTCTGAAAATATGTATTGCTATTTGCAATAATGATATGAATATTCATCATATGAATACTGAGTATTAAACCTGGTCAAAATAATAGAAGAACTGCCATTTTTCCACAACATTTTTAAATTAAGACATCAGGTTTTCGGTTGATAAAATGTGAAGAAAGGAAGTGCAATTTTGAAAAAATCCTTAGTATTTATGATTTTTTCTACATTTCCTTAAATGGCTGTTAATAAACAGCTTACTTCCAAAAAGATGGTGATCTCTTCTCTCTGGTAACAGCTATAGGGGCAAGGGAGCAACAGGAGAAGGCTGAGCTACAGTCTATTTTAAATACATGAGAAATTTCTATTTGTACAATTACTGACATTCCATACTGAAAGATACTTTTCACAAACACACATCTATGAAATTCACTCTGAGCTGATACACACACATTGAGTGCTGATGTGAAAACCAAAGACTCCAGATATATTCCCACAGTATTTTTTGGAAAAAAAATGTAAAATGTATTTTAGTACACGTTAGTCCTTCCTGAGTGATATTTAGATGTTACAGTGACATCCCATTCCTGTATTTCTCAGTCAGCTTCTCATACCACACTCAAAACTTTCCTTGGACAGAGCTTAGATGACTAAAACTCCCTGGAGAAACATTTCAGTCTGAAGGCTCATGAGCAACACAGCAGTGGCAGACTGACAGCTCCTAGGAACACACAGCCGGTAGGGCAGGGTGGACTCTGCTTGCACACGGAACAGATAAACCTCAGCTGCTTTAGAGCAAGGGGTAAGAAATCTCACAAAAGGGAGATAAGGGATAATAGTCCATCCTGCCAATGAGGTCTCACCCCATCTCCTCTCAAACACTGACACTGCTGTGCTGCTGAAGGTGCTGTGGCTACACCCAGTGTATTTAAGGTCACGCAAGTTGACATGCGTTGACAGCCCCCTCGGTCCATGTGAGCCTCGCTGCAGAGGGACGGACTCCAGGCGTGCAGTTTGTTTCCTCAGCCTGCCACTCACTAATCCCTGCCTTTGAAAACTCTCACTGAATGCTCAATCCCATGAGCAGAAAGACTCTGAACAAGTCAATACAGCCTCTCATCCTCATACTGTGCTGCATTCAGAAAGAAACTCCATAAACTACAGTTTAGTTTACTCAATGAGATAAGATGTTGTTAAAGTACCATTGGTTTTGCAGCAAAAATAATGGATTATTTCATTAACTGGTGCAATGTTTTACTTTTAGTAACACATCTGGTATGACTCTTTTAGAGATCAAAGCTTTTAAGCAGCAGCAAACTCCGGGAAAGTTCAGTGACAGTCTTGTATCACAATTCTATTTATTTATTCGTTTAACAAAGCCATGAGTAAATGTAAAAGTTTTCTTTTGCAGTTCAGTATGCGGACCTCTATTTAAGTGACACCGGTTCTCACCTTCACCAAGCAAAAATGCATCTAATAGGATGCTGCACTTTGCACTGCTTTGCATGAAGAAGATTAAAGCGGTTAAAGATAATTATGGTAAAAATTAACAGAGCAATGAAAGGAAAAGCCTGTCAAATACTCTCAAAACAGCTGATTTACGAGCAGAGGAAGGGAAAAAACAAGCCTTATAAACTCACCAAGTGCAAGTTCTAAATGTGAACAACCAGCATTTAAGTGGCATTAGAAAAAAAAAATCCCCTCTGAGCAGTGCCGTTCTCCTGAAAGGAGGAGGGAAGTTAAGTCTGTTTTGCATGGTTAAAGGGAAAAAAGTTAGGCCTTCTCCTGGGAGCAGCTGTGACCTGCTCACCACCAACAGTTATAATACCAACATCCACAGAACTCCCATTAACAAGCCAATGCATCACTGCTTCCCACATCTTGTCTGTTAGCTTACTGAGCACAGGGGTTGCACTCTAAGTGCCGAGTGCCACAAATCACAGGCTAAAATGGTCCTGCCTCTTCAAAGGGGAAGGAAGAAGATAGGGGGGGAGGGGGGAGAAAGAGGGAGCACAAGAGGGAGGAGAGATGCTTAAAGTGATTTATGACCCCCCTTCGAGAACAAGCCAGACGTAGGCAAAGATTTTTTTGCACCTGGACCATTATGAAGCAAGAAGGATGATCTCTCGAGGAGCAGAAGACATTCAAATGTACAAGTCAAAGATTAGGATGATTCAGTCTTCCCTAGGATCAGCCCAGCTTAAAGAAAAGAAAAATTCTGGGAAAAAAATATACATCTCCTCTCTTTCACAGTAAAAGGGAAAGGAGATTAGTAAACGGGAGGTCTTCTGTATTCAAAGTACTAATTCAGAACTTCTCTCTCTCTCTCAGGCACTCGAGAAAGATTTTAATTGTCTGACTTTGCATTCAAAAACCTTGTTTGCAACTCTTAATTGCAGGCAGCTTTGAACAAATAATTGAAATGCATGACTTGTGAGGCCTACTTAAACAATTATAATGTGCTTTGCCAATAGCTGCTTTGTCCCATTCTCCTCCCCCCATCTTTTCCGTAATGAAAATGAGCTTACGTGATATTTGGAGCGAAGTTAAAACTGTGCTAATTTGCAGCGCCGAGATCTGGGACTGTGACAGTGGCTGTACCTGTACGACTGCTGATATCAGCAAAAAAACGCACTAATAGTTCAACTGAATGCAAAGAAGACCTTTTCATTTTCTGCTGAGAGCAACCCACTGGGAGATCCTTTTCTAAATACAAATCCTTCATATGTCTGTTAGTTTTGCATTTCCTAAGATTTATGGAGATATTTTCCAGAAAATTCCCTTTGTATGTCTTGAGCAGCATCTCTAATATATCTATCTATATAATCTTTCCAAAGCAGACTTACAAACATAAGTAAAATCATATCATTTTCAGACGCTCAAATTATTTTGGCACGGTGTAGTCAAAACTGTTCCAGTTACTGTGTTCCTAAAGCCATAACAGTCTACATAATGGAGTGTATTAATGGCTATTTCACATTTATCCTTCTCCAGAAAACATGTCCTCATGTCTATTCCTGAAGTTAATTGTGCATTTGTGACAAAGTTGAAATTTGTTCAAGACACATTACTTAAAGCCATAACCTACAACAGCCTCCTTCCATTTTGCTCTCTTTTCATTCTGTTGAAAAGTATTTTACATATGATTCTCATTTTGATGTCTGAATACATGGAGGTCTAATCCATGTTTGGGAACGATTCAAGCACATTAAAAAGAACATCTTACCTCAGATGCTTTTTAGTGATGAGCACAGCCAGGACACAGTTCAAACTGGTTCTTAGAATATTATTTTCACTTCAGCATGTTGAATTTCTAACGTGCAAACAAGCAGTGCCCAGTAATGCACTTCACAATTGGACTACCTACAATTGCCAGAATCAGGAGAGTATTCACTCCTTTCAAGGAGGGAGGAGAAGAACTGATGAAGTAGTAATCTCTCTTCACTCCCTTTCAGGCCCTTTCCCCTGTGCATTAAAGCTTTCAGCTGGTTACAGGCCACTCACCGCAGCCACACAGCCTCCAGCACTTCCAACGGAGTCTTGGCCTTTAGCAAACATGTCTGACAACCATAGTTTTAGGTTAAGAACACCAAATATAATTTAATCAAGTTGTATATAAGCAAATCTAATCTACTCTAATTAGACTATTTAGAGCTCCTCAGGTTGAACTCCAGAAGCTAGAAAATCTGCAAAAATTTTACACAATACAGAAATAGGTGGCATCCAACCATCTGCTATGGCAAAGTAAAGACATCCTTGCTGCTACTGCTATTAAGTATTATATGCTAAGGAAACCGTAAAGAAGTTTTCTGTAGGTCCAGTTTTGTGTCTCTTCAGATACCACTGTATCTTGCTTTCCACTGGTATTAAGAACCACACAGAGGATTAGACAACTACCATTTTCACAGGCAATTTTTTCTAAGAATTCAGAAATGTCAATAAGATCATTTATCCACAGTGCCATGATTTCAGTCTAAATCAGTAACTTCTGAATATCCTGGCATAAAGATCCCACCCCATCCATAGTACACACAGGTGTAACTTCCTACAAGGAAAAAAAAAAATCACACTTAATACATGGACAAAATTTAAGACTAAGTTTATAAATCATCGTGCTAGTTTATGGGGCCACATAAAGGTTTTGTGATAATTATAACAGATGCAAGCTCTGGTAGGAGTTAGGAGTTTAATAATTCATTCTGAAAATGCTTCCCATGTTCACTGCCCATTTCATTGGCTACTCCCATCAATAACCCCACCAACATAAAAACAAGGTCAGTCAAGCAACCAAAAGAAGGGGAAAAAAAGATGTTGAGAAGATGAAGTTCTTACAAGCACACTCGGGCCTGATAATTCAGATTTAGAGTGCAGACAACAACAACATTAGAAAATGGCACAACTGGAACCCATCTGCCTAATAAAGTATCAGTAATGGCACAAAACTAACCCACCCTTACTTCTGTGACTCTCACAGTGTGCCATGCAATATGGGCTTGTCAATGCTGCATTTCATTTGTGGTTTAATCAGCCGACAAAGGGCACTCTGTGAACAAAGCAGCAATCATCCCCCTCCCCACTAAGTACTGTAATTGCATCATTTTCATAACAAACTCATTCTTCACCAGCATGGGATCTGTATGTTTGAGTTCTCTCTCAAATACACAGCCAGTTCACAGAGACAGCTAAATGAAGGTGGCACTCTGTAGCAAGTCAAGAGAAATATTTTCATAATATTTTGCTGTTAGTCACTAGATAAAGGACTACGAATACTAAACTGAGAGCTTTACTGTAACACAGTTTGGATCAGTCACTGAAAGCTGTCAGGCAGAAATGAAGTAAGACCTAACAGATACTTTAGCAGAGAATCTGGTTTATAGTCCTGAGCAGCGCAAATCTATTGAAAGATACCTTTATGAGTAGCAGAAGTAGTTGGTAACAGAATCTTTCCCTCTATCATCTCCCTTTTTTAATAGGGTGCATTTGGATGGTATTTTGGGACAGACATACTTTCTGAGTCCCAAGACAGCAGGACAGTCACACCAAAGACAAAGCCTAGAACATAAGCTTTCATGGTAGTTGAAGTAGTGGCCACTGTAAATTAGGCAAACAGTGGATAATCATAGAATCCTTAGAGTTGGAACAGACCCCAGAAGGCTATCTAGTTCAACTCCCCTGCAATGAAGAGGGACACCAGAGCTAGATCAGGATGCCCAGGGCCTGATCCAGCCTCACCTTGAAAGTCTCCAAGGAGAGGGCATCAATTGCAACACTAGGTAAGCTGTTCCAGCGCTTCACCACTCTCACTGTAAGATTTTTTCCTTATATCTAGTCTAAATCTACCCTCTCTGAGCTTGAAGCCAGTTTCCCTTGTTCTGTCACTGCAGACCCTGCTGAAGAGTCTGTCCCCATCTTTTCTGTAGCTGCCCTTTAGATACTGAAAGGCCGCTATCAGGTCATCTCACAGCCTTCTCCTCTTCAGCCTTGGCTTTCCTGACCCCATCCCTACACAGCCTAGCAGCTGTGTATAATATACAGCTGTGACAAAAACTACTGTGTGGAACTATTCTTCAAGAAGCAGTATGACGACAACCCTTACTCTCAGATTCCCTTTCACTGTCAGTCCCAAATTCCTTGAATCAAACTCTCCTGGGGAAATTCCTGCTGGCACTTGGCGCATTCAGAAAGCACACACTGTAAGCTTGCATGAACAGATGAGAATTTTTTCACTTCAGAGAAAGCACTGTTGAAATCATAAGCTAGCTAAATACATTAAGGTGAAAATATTAAAGGATTTACCATATGGATTGCTTGCTACAGACTTAAATTTTGAAAATTACTCAGCAGACAATCTCCCATGCAGTTTCACACAGGCAATTTGCTCTTAGTCTGTGCATACCATTTTGAGCATTTGGACTTCCTGTTTTGGTTTTACATCCTCCAATCATGACTGAAGTATCTCACTGCAAAAATACTGGTGCACAAAATGTGAATGAGAGGGCCATATCTGGCTAGCCTTTCCTAGCTCTTTTTATAGAGAAAAAAAGAAACAAAGAAAAGCTGAGGGCAGAAGGAGTGAAGAAGCAAATGAACAGCGAGACAACAATGCATGGCTGAAAGCAGAAGACAGGAATAGCAGAGCAAAGAAAGCAGATCCGTGAGCAGCAAAGCTAACAAATCTTGCCCCACAATGAATCTCCCTCTCAAGATTTGAGCATCTCTTTGAGCTGACTACTGTCTATTAACACTTGGAACACACTCCACAGTCTATTTCTTAGTGAAAGTAGTATTAGGGTTTCCCTATTTCATATAAATACGTGCTTTCAAAAAGCTTAAGTGACTTCAGTATCTTTGGAAACACTTCAAATCTGGCAGTTGCTGACACAGACTCAAAACGTACAAGCTAAGTTCAATACACCAACAAATGAGGAGAGAAAAACGCATATTATTTGCAGACCAAATAATCCTTGTTTCCTTAAGAGGCCAGACTAAAAGATGGAGAGTAGATTGAGTTCAGCCTGAGAATTGTATAGCTGAAAAGTAACTATGAACAAAGTCAATAAAAAGAAAAATTTATGCTACATCTTCAACGCACATGAAAAATTCATGTCTTGATTATTGCTTGTAATGGGATACAATATATATTTTCCAAAGCATCTTTCTAAAACATATTTCATGCACTCATCTGATGAAAAAAAGCTCTGTACCTTGCAAAAAATACTTCAACACAGCAGAAAAGGGAGGCAAGATGACAAGTGTAAGCAGAAAACAGGCAATGGTCAGCTGACCGGCCCTAATTGCCAGCTGTCTGTCCCATTCATGCATTCTTCTGTTATTTCAAAATGGTGTGAGTTGACAGCGCTTTTAGAACTTCTCAAAAATAGGCTTGCAATGAAGATGCCAATAGTTGTTACAGCTCAAGTGCCTGAAGCGACAAAATTATTGCTGAGGTGTTCGAGCAGCATGTGAGTTTCTGTTTTATTTTTATTAAGTATGATTTGAGAAGTATGATTTTTGAAGTAACTACTGCGATTGATGTGCAAATTCTGACACATTTTGTATGACAAGTGACTAGCCCAGTGGTACATCTGCAGATCAATAATAGCACATCTCAGTTACTCAACTAGTGAGTGTTTGGAAGGAGAAGAAAAAGGGTTGCAACCATGCCCAGCAGCAAAACGAATCCCAGAGGCTTTTGTTCTCTACACTGTTGAACACCTGAAATGTTTTTACCGAACAAACTCAGATAGTACTGGAAATTCCCTGATGTGAAAGAGTTGGGTGCAAAAAAGTACAAGTCAGAAAAATATGGCTCACTGATAAGGCCTTGTAGATGACCTAATAGCTTCCATATTCCTGTAGGACATGAATTTCAAGCTAATTTAATATGCAAATCTAACCATATCAACCAGAGTGTGACTTTACTTCTGCTGAAATTCTCTGGAAATGTGAAGGCACTTATCTCAAACTGATTTTTGAAAGAACTGGCTAATTCAAAAGAACATCAGATACCTTATGAGTTCTTGTGATTTTGGGGGAACTACTGGCAAATGACTGGTGAAGTTGCGAGAGACACAGTTATGTGGTGCTACAGTCAGGGGTATGGAAGAAGAATAGGAGTCCAGCTACCCCCGACTTCAGCACTTCAGTGCTCATTCACTTCTTAGAAATAATGAACAGAAGCACAGATGAATTATTCCTTTGTAATTTACCACTACACCTCTGAAACACCAGGGGCGGGGACAGAGTTGAGCTGAAGGACAACGTGAAGAACTTAAATGTAAAAAGTCACAATTTATCTCTAATTATTAGTTCTATCCTAGCTAAGAGCAGCACAATAAATTCTCTTACTTTCCACTTAATAAAGTGCTTTGAAGCAGGGTTTTATAACATCATCTTCCTAGCCTGTTCATCTTTGTTGTGCCTCTTTCCAACCTTTCTAACACGCAGCAATTTATTAGGAAACAATTTATGGTATTACCATTCATAATTCTTTATGTGCCTCTGTAAATACGCTCAAAGGTTTACAAAACTGATAAGGCAAGTTCCTGCTCTGAAGGTTTGTGTTAGTTACTGAAGTCTTTATACTTACTATACTAGCATACTGAAATGCAGATTTTTAAAATGAAAAATAGTGTAACCAAACAAAGAAAAACAAATGATCATGAAATATGTACTTATAAACCCTAAATTAGAGACTGGTTTGTTCTGACAATAGCATCCAAAAATGATCAGCTCTCAAACAATATCAAAAGCATTATTACCTTTAGTTCAGTTATAACTTTCTGACCTTAAAATTCACAGCACATGGACCAAGATCTACAGTGCAAGACAACTAAAAGAGTTTCAAACTACCTGTACAGAAAACCATAATTCTACCATCTCATTACTAAAAAACAAACAAACAAACAAACAACAACAACAAAAACCTGAAAAAAAGAAATAGGGCTTCTCAAACTCACTGCTATGAATAAAACCCTCTGCTCACCTCATCCTGTATCTCCTTGTATGCTGGCAGGATGCTAGGCCAACACAAAAAAAACCATGCTGGCATATCTTTTATAGTAGCCTCTTGTACTTTACAACTTACCATTTCATTCTGAAACAAAGCCATGACTAGTTGATGTGACAGCCTTGGAAACAAGAGCCACGCACAGAAGATGAGAAGATCTGCCAGCTTTTGTCAAAGCCTAAAAAATGGCTGCAGGAGTGGCCTATACAGCTTGTTTTAAAAGAAAAGTCCATAGAAGAGCGAGAGCAAATGTAAGCATGCTGCAAGTGTGCAGTTAGCCCAGTTGATTAGTATGTGTGAGGGTGGAGTTTCTTGTAGAAGGAAATCTTGGGATAGGGTAAGGATGTGATGATATGAGAAACAAACAGATTGGAGGTCAGAACGGAGGCAGAGATTCACAAGAAGCATGCAAAAGAAATTCCTAGAGAGCCTGGCGCTTCTTGGGAATGGAAAATTTCTCATACATCACCACTCCCTGCTTCACACTTGGCAATAGCATCTCTCACTCACCTGCAACAGAGAGAGAGTTTACTACTGCCACCAGTTACTGTGCTAACATTGATAGCAGAGGCCTGCATGAGGAACACAACAAGCAGACTGCAGAATGACTATGGGTGACGTACAATTAAAAAAATATCCTTTTCCTTAGAATGCATTTAGAAAACCAAAGGAGAAACATCAGAGGTGACATGACATGTCAGGAAGACATGATGCACAAAAAGTGACGCTGGTGAATTGTTTCTGGCTTACAAAACCAAGCTTTCTGAGGTCATGAAGTATTAGGATAAAGATTGCCCATTCAAAATCTATTTGATTTTTTCTTATGCATATGCATTTGATTATTATTACTTTTAAACTAGAAGTTTATATTTCTCTTCCTTAAAAACATCTGGGTTTGATAGCAGTATTGCTCACTAGACTAGCCACAGAAGTTACAACTTAATTTCTTGCTGAAGCTGAAAAAACTACTGAAAGCAGGGTAGTAGAAAAAATTAAACAGCTACTGATTAATGACTCTGAATTTCCTTTGAAAAACTGGATTATATGCCTACCCACTAAGCTCCTTAACAACACAGAATCATACTTTACAGAGATCCTTTCTCATAGCACATTCTTCATTCATAGATTAATTATTTGAGACCTCAGTCTTATTTGTTGAAATCTTCATTTGTGCCCAAAATCAACGGGAGTTGTGTCTGAATAAAAACATGGCATTTAAAGTTAAATAGAATTTTAAAATAATAATAATAATCACAGTATGAATCATAGAATGAATCACAGAAAGGCTTAAGTTGGAAGGAACACTGAAGATCATCTAGTTCCAACTCCCATACCAGGGGCAGGGTTGCTAGCATCTAGATCAGGCTGCCCAGGATTTCCTCCAACCCGGCGGCCTTAAATGCCTCCAGAGATGGGACATCCACAACCAATGTGGGTAACCTGTGCCAGCGCCTCACCACCCTCTGAGTAGAAAAATTCTGCCTAATATCTAACCTAGATCTCCCCACTTTTAGTTTGAAGTCATTCCCCTTTGTCCTATCCCTTTCAGACCATGTAAAAAGCTGGTTCCCCTCCTGCTTAGAAGCTCCCTTTAAGTACTGGAAGGCTGCAATGAGGTCTCCTTAGAGCCTTCTCTTCTCCAATCTAAAGCCCAGCCCAGCTCCCTTAAAACCGCTGACCATCTTAGTAGCCCTCCTCTGGTTCCACTCCAACAGCTCCCCATCCTTTCTGTACTGGGGGCCCCAGGCCTGGACGCAGTACTCCAGATGGGGCCACACAAGCACAGGGCAGAGGTGGGCAATCCCCCTCCCTCTTACTGCTGGCCACTCCTGTTTTGATGCAGCCCAGGATACTGTTGGCCTTCTATACTGCAACAACACACTGTTGGCTCATATCTAGCTTTACATTCACCAGGATCCCCAAAAGTAAGGCCTTCAAAATTTGAATTGCGCATGCAAACTTAGAGATTACTTTTTAACACTCTGAACCACAGCTAGTAATCTCTATAATGGAGATAATCCTACTCATTCACTTCATAAAGGTAAAAGCAATTTCATTAATGTTTGAAAAGCTTAATAGCCCCCTGGGTGAATTAGTCATTCTCTCTACAAAGCAAAATTTGAAAAGCACGTACTAAATAAATGTGTCATATTTGAATAAGACAAATAAGCTACTAAAATGTAAATACCATATATTCTGGGCCTTGAGAACGGCCAAGATCTTGTTGAAAAATAAATCCTAAATACTAGCTACCATAAGGGCAAGGAAAGTCAGCATTTAGGGTTTGAGCAAATTTAATCAAGGACATTAATGTAACTACCTGTAAGTAGATCCAAACAAATGAAAAACTTACACCTTGCTAGTCACCCTGCTCTACCAGTATTCCCAAAAATAGAAAAGTCATCTTTATGCTGTTAGAAAATGGAATAATGGCTTATAAGACAGGAAGAGCCCATGTGGTATGACAGATCTCTTTCTTCTATGTCTATTTGGTTTGGTTAGCATACTTTAATCTCATCCTCTGTGTGTATCTTTAAAATGCTGTTGTACCTCAGTCTCATTTAAAACAGCTCCTTATCCAACTTTGCCTCTTGACTCCTGACTAGCATTTAATGCTCCTTGCATTAGACAGCTCTGTCTGAATCCTCCCTATATATTTGTGTCAGCTTTTCTGGTACCCTTAACCTTGAATATCTTGACATCAGGAGCACTACCTTACCTTTCCTCATGCTTAATGAGTGACAGCTCTAGCCAAAATCCTACCACATACCCAAAGGCTACTGAAAATCCTAATCTACAACCAAGGAAAAAAAAAGGTAGGCGACTTGGAGGGGGTCAGCAAAACCCTTAGTGGGTACAGAGTCTTTTTTTTTTCTGAGATACAAGAGGAAAAAAAAAGAAGCATGACAAAGATCAAACAAGGGAGAGACTAGCTGCTTATCACCTCAACAAGCTCATTCTATAGGTGAAAAAAGCTTTCTCTTCTGACTTAAGTTCCTGCTGTCATACTAACAGACACCCACAATGGCAAGTCAAAGCATACAGGATGGCAATGCAGCCCATATTCCTTCTCTAATTTTTTCCCACAACCAACCAACTTTCTTCTCAAGAACAGTTTTCCCTGTTACAGCTAGCAGCAGGCTGGAATGGATGTCATCAATACAAAATAGGACAGTGAGAGACAGTATGTTGCTCAATAATCGTATCTGCTAAGCTTGCTAGGTAAGCAAACTGCAAAGGCGTGTCAAGTCTCCGGAATGGAAGCAAGCAAAAGAAACAGTAAAAGAACACTGTAAGTTCGAGCAAGGACAGCTGTGTTTTCATGACAGAAATCTGCCTGCGCAACCACCAACTCAAAGTTGGAGGAAGGAAACCATAGAAAGAGGGAAAGCAGGGGGAGGCTGAGCTCTTGGAAAAGGATGGACATTTGGGGGAAAGTATAAATATGTAACAGACAAATAATGAATATGCATATTGTGATTGTACACAGTCATGTATGCAGAAGCAAAGGTAGAGAACTGCTTCAGGTGTTAACTCCCATTCTCTTGCACACTACAATAAAGGATACCTGCTGATAACAACTGCAATTTGATTGTTAGCAGTTACTGGACATTTGGCTCTGTGAAATAATAGGAGCTAACACAATATGGCAGAGCTAATAATGATTTCCAAGGTATACTTATGACTATCACACACAAACTCCCAAGAACGTTAATAAATAGACTTCTGCAATTCCACTTCACTTCCCTACAATCTACAAGGAGGAAAAAGAGCAGCCATGATGCCAGTGGTAAATGAGGAGACTGGGATGGTTTGTAAATGCCAGTGCCCAGAAGGGAACAGTATGACTGCAGCAGGACTCACTGGTATCAAACACCTCCCCATTCACACCTACAAAGATGGGAAGAATGAACAATACCTAACGACTGTGGCAATAAGGACCTAACAGGCATCAAGAAAATACTCGCTTCAGCTACTAATGTTGAGATAAACATTGAAGGTCTCACTGAAAGCAACCATGAAACTTACTGAAGATTTCAGAAAGCTTCAGTTAAGGCCTTATTAGAGTAATTCCCAAGCTCTGGTCCTGGTGACCAGCTTCAAAGCTCCTCTCTTCTCTTTATCCCTTGTGTAGGTTCCCATCTGAAAAACTCTACGTTCACAGAAACACGGGACTTGACTAATTTAGTACAATACACAATGTACAAGCCAAAAGTTGTAACAGTCACACTTACTACTTTGTAAGCCATTTCATTTAAAAATGAGCATAAAACTAAGTGCAGACAAGAATAACTTTTGTGTCAGAAGACAAATATCGCTGGTATAATAATAATGTAAAATTAAAATATTAGAATCAGCTAAACTTAGAAGATAGATAGCAAAATGAATAATATATGCAAGTACAATCCAGAGTTCTGTTTTATGCATACAAGGGGAATAATTAACTGATCTGGAAACATGTAAATGAGGGCTTAAAAGCATTTTCAAAACAGCACATCCAATTTCAGTTACACACGCAGAAGTTGCTACATTATAATAATTAGATTTTTTTCACAAAAGATTTATTTATTTTGAATAGGAGTATTAAATATTATACTAATTACTAGTTATTTTACTTTGTACCCAGGGAAAAGGAATGAATATTCATTAATTCCTCAAGCTAAGAAACCCCAACAGACCAGATAGACTCCAGCATAGCTACTGTTACATACAGAAAATATTTGGTACAAAACCAGGCTTCTTCCATAAATCATAGGTGTCTTTTTTCACATGTTAAATGAACGACAATAAGCAACAGAACAACAATTAAACCAGATTATATCAGTGTTGTTCCTTTTACTTTTTAAAATGCTTTTTTCTATAATGCCCTCAAGAAAGGTTTCTAGTAGTATTATTTTGGGAATACAATAACCATTTTGCTGTGGCAGCAGAGGTAAAACTCAACACATTCTAGAGATAAATAATAACCAAAATATCCTGCACTTATTCTCCAGTTTATTTTTATTTTTTTAAACAAAAACCTCTGCTGGCTTCCTAATTTCATCATAGCAACTGTAGAAAAGACACTTGTTTATCAGCTACAGACTAGTATATAATAATCACCATATAATCACAAACTTCTCAGAACCATTTCCAGTTGACTGACAAGTTTAAAGATGAGAAGCTTGTTCAGATTCCATGCCTTATTTTCATTTGTTAAATTAAATCCAAAACTTTTCAGTGATGAACGACTTGCAGATTCGTTACTTTCACAACACCTAGCGGGAGATATGTTACAGGTGCTTTATTTTTCAGAGTTTGGACACTTGTGTTTTCTGAAACACGATCATTTCAGGGATTTCCAAATTACTGCCCAAGTTAAGTTCAGGAAGTTATGTGACAAGTAATGGGTTGCCAGCTTGTCAAATGGCTGAGTAAGATGAATAGAATCTATCAGTCACCAGAATTGTACCAAACATTAGCTAAATCACTACAGAGCTTGCTGTTTACTGTCATCAGTGCTTGGAATCTCTCTGTACATCTGTGGCTCTCAAACCACGTTCCTCTAACAAACAGCCACATCCACCTAAAGATCTTTAGAAGCATCAAAGACAGAGTGGCACCATCTGCCTACAAGGTTACTTGATAGTTGTTGTGGTTCCCGTGTGTGTCATGCTAATGGAAGGTACGAATTCCTCCGTATTAGTTTGGATGCCTTCTGTTACTCTAACAACTACTTCATTCATTTAAAATTTTATGTTTATATAGAGTGGTGGATGAATCTTAACGAGCAATAGTTCAGAATCTAATCATGTTTGGCATAAAAGAACGTCCAATCCATTACTTGATACATTTTATTAAAGCAACACAGTTGATTAAAACATCATTACAAAGAAAATTCCCCAAAAATTCAGGCAGAGGCCAACATTTAAAAAGGAAATTAAAAAGGCCTTAACAGAATTCCTAATTTAACTGAAATTAAAGTTGCATTCCTCTGCACTTGGATATCAGTCTACAATTTCATGTTTTGATGCTCTATATCAAAATCTCTTACTTGGACATTCAGCTTGATAAAAACAGACACCAAAAAACTAACGTATACACAGGATCCAAATGAGCTAATCTAGTGATGCAGATACAATACTGGCACACTTTTGAAGTGTTTAATAATTTACCCTTACCAAGCAACACAAATCTACTGAATCTCCCATTTTATAATCACCCAAACTGTGCTCTTTTGCAAAGATAACCTCAGATCATTTACTCCCTTATAATCACAGGGCACAGCAGCTGTTTCCTACTGACCACTAACAAACTGCATTTCATGCACCTACATAAAACGCTCTCTCTCACATTTAACAAACACCAGATGACCATCTGAGGAATTAATTCACATTATTTCATATGTTTCACTACAGAAGTATACTAAAAAAGAAACAATCTTCATATTAGAACAAAAACAGATTTCTGTACTGAAGCTAAAATTACACCCAGTCCCCTTAGAGCTACTGCCTTTCTGTGAAGGGAATATGCCTATTTTGAGCCCAGAACTGGACCAACTCTTACTGCAATGAGAAGATGACTTTTTCCCCCCAATTTCCTTGTCTGAATTAGAACTGAGAAATATAAATACATTAAATCTCAGGCATTAATTTCACGTTTCACATGCAGTTGCCAACATATTTGAACCAAGTCTTCTTCAGAGCAAAGCATGAAAATGTACAATATAGTGTCTAAAAATGTACTGGTGCCTGACATCAGTTTAATTTTAATGCATGGGTAATCAAATTCCTTACAACTCGCTTTTACGTTCTCAAAGGCTAACACTCTAATTCAGGCAATACATCCTGTTCCTAAACATTTAAAATTCATGCTGAACTTGTTTCCTCAATCAAAGGATAGATGAAGAGTTATATCATGGAGTTAACAAACTACTTCAATTAGGCTACATATATACTTTTTAACTTGGTTCTTATATAATTATGAGGTCGATTTATGGCATGTCATTATAGGTAGGAAATAGTACTATGACATAAAACGCATCATTAATACTAAAAAAACTTGTGTGATATATTTGTATGGATAAATAATGTAAAAGAAACCAATTAAGCCAAAGTCACTGAAGTATAACACAAAAACTTATAATTCAGTAAGCTACTGAAATAAACTAATAATTAAGGTATTCACTGTACGCCTAAAACAATGGAGCCAGGATTGGGTTAAGTGAGACGTGTGCAAGTGGGGCACAGGTCAGAATTACACCATAGTAGTTTGAGATAGCATTGTAAAACATGCAATGAAGTGTTTAAAAAAAGGAGTTATTATATTAAATGTTACCTTTCTCTGCTACTCAATTAATTATTTAAACCTTTATGAAAGAGACTGGATTCACACACTTGCAATGACTAGGAAGATATTTAAAATTCATTACAGTACATTAAACTTGCACTGAATAGTTAGCATCACTGCAAAATAAATAAATAGTCAATTTGCTTCGATCAGCAGAAATTCTGATAAAATCAGCAAAACACCAATTAAAATGTGAAAAATATCACCTACTGTCATTATTCTAATTGAACCAAGACATATAGAGGAAACTGATTCAATGTTTATTTTCCTATCAGCTGTGTCTTCAAACTGTAAATCATTACAGCTTTTACTTGTATACCTCTCTCACAACTCCAGAATTAATTCTGCAGATGGATTTACTATGGGCTGCGTAGCACTAGGATAGGACCTCCTATAATAAACAGGATAATAAGGTCTTGGTGCACTTCTATGAACTCCTGTTGGGAGGGACAGTGAGGGGTAGTAATTCACTCAGAAATACGTGAACAGAAATGAAATTTGACATGTGATTTTTGCCTTTGTTCTTTGAAAACAGGTGGGATAGAATGAAATAATTAAGCTGTATTTACTGTTATATCACTTTCTGATTCATCAAGTTTCTCAGTTTTGAGGCCCTTATCTTGTGAATAACCACATTCTTAACTTTAAACTAGAATACTTGGAAGACATAAAAGGTAAAATCTCAGAAACTAGCCTGGAATTCTGAGGCACTCTTTTTCAATCACATAAGGAGATTTTATTCAAATGAACAATTCTCATACCCTCAGAAACTCCTGACAATTCCAGTACTTTTAGTTCGCATATCTAATCTTCAGCTTGTCTTTGTTAGCTACCTGATTAAGATAACCTGGGTCAATCATTTGGGATCCTGGCTGTTTCAGGTCAATTTTCTGAATATGGCTATGCATCACTTTGAACAACTACATATTTCCTACAAACTTGGACGTCTTGATGTCTCTCAGAAAAGAGAGCCACAAGCACCTACTTACTGGTTGCCAGTAATGGAGCATGGGGAACACAAACAGAAAAACTGCGGGCTACTAGAGATAAAAGAAGACTAATGTTTATACTCTGGGAGACTACAGTGATAAGATACTCTCTGAGTGAGCCTGTCGCTGCTGGCTTCTATATGTACACGTCAGTTCCTTAGTTGTTTATTTGCCTTTCAGAATTTTTAATTGGGAAATTTTCATAACACCTGCAGTTGAAGAGGAGCGTTTTAGTACTTGATACATGGTCAACTCTCAGCCCCTTACTGACTACTGTCAGTGATATGTGGCACTTGCATAGCAATGAATCACGAGTTGAAACCTGAGGATGACATAGCTCTGGAATAAAACAGCAGGTAACAGAATTACAAAGCTCAATCACAAACACATGCTTCTCTTGGAGTACAATTCCTTTGAGGGACTGATTCCAACTATCCATGCAAAAGAGGATGCCCATACTGGAGGTCCCTCAGTGAAGGGATATCATAGGTATCATAAAGGTAGCGCAAAGATAAGAAGAGTTAGCATTGCAGCTTAAGAGACATGAAGAGAGAGAAGTCACAGTTTGTGTACAAAAGCAAAATAAGGCAGAGTGCACAGCACCTTGAAGAATAAGATGAGAAAACTAACCTTGGAGTCAGTGAAGGAACTCAACAGTAATCACCCGTCAGTTAAATGGCATAGCTCTTGAAACTATCTCACAAGGTAATTTCTCTTTTACCAGCCTTCATTACCATTCCCAAGCTGACAAAATTTTTTTCTCATGTGAAAGCACAAGGACTTTGGCCCAAAGCCTGCTTTCTCTCACTAGCTGCAACTGTGGCAGGCAAAAATGTGAGTCAACTAAATTGGTGGCTGTACGGTAAATAAGTATACAAAGAAGTTAGGCTGGTAAGACAACCACAATGGAAAAGATGATCAGATATAAGTGAAAGGTGCTCACCGACATTGTAGACTCACAAAAACTCCACAAGGAGCAATCTCTAGGAATAGATTCTTCCTTAGTGGCAGTCAGCCCTTCAGTGAGGTCTAGCAGAGGTGGAGCCTGGCTCCACCTCTGCCAGTCATACAACCGAATTGCCTTCACCTGTTCTCCTGCGGCTGTCTCCGTGCTTGCCTCAGGTGGTCAGTCAGAGGTTCAGGCCATGATTCAACAGTTCCCATACAGTGGCTAAACATAGTATGGACACATAATGCCCTGCTCCAGTCAGTATAAAGTTCCCTGAGCCCTGAAAACTCGACTTTTTTCTCTGGAAAAAAAAATTAACAAAAAAAACCCAAACACAACACAGAGCATACTCACTCTGCTAAACTCTGATGTTGATTAAAAAAATAGGAATAAACTAGGTGATTTTGCGTCCTTTTCAAGCAGCAAGGGAAGTAATGTTTCCTAGCATAAATGCTTATTATCCATCACATCGCAATATCTTAACTAATTCTTCATGATGACCCAGGTCTATTTCAGCATAACACGCACATGAATGCCAAAAAGAAAACTTGAATATATTCATCTTTTTTTTTCCAGCTGTCAACCTTCAGTGCTTGGTTTCTAGTCACCAAAAGGCAGGGAAAGTACAATCATGAGATACGAATCGTGCTCTAAAAAGCACCAGCAGAACAAAATGCAGAACAAAAACCTACTCATCATTAAAAAGCTTGGGGTATAGGCAGGAAAAAGAGGGAAAAATTACACATTTCCCACGATGTGTTTTTTCTGTTTCCAGCACCTGTAAGGCTTATGACATAAACAAGCATATTTCTGCCACCAGTCCATGCTACTATGAAATCTTCTTAACCGCTATGTCAATAGCAAGAAAAGAGCTCAGCATTTAGTCTCAACAATCAGAAAAAATAATATTCCCTGAATGGACAAAACTTCACTCCAGATCCACAAGGTAGGTAAGCAAAATTCACATATGTGAGTACTTGCCCTTGCAGCTTTACTGTGCTTGCATTTATGATGTGAAAGGGGACATTAAACCCAATTGTTCTAGGAAATCCAAAAATCCTCCACTCCTGTATACTGCTGCCACTCAGGAAACGTACCATTTTAATACAAACAGAAGGATGAAAGACGCCACACATATTGTCAGTTACAATACTGAACATCCTTATGTCAGTTCTGTAACACTGCTTACACACAAGACTTGTAAATTAATAAGTTCTATAACATTGTTTATGAAACCTGTATCTTCCAAAACATTTTTATTGACTATTCTAGTGTTTTCTAACACAGAGCAAAAATACTCAAAATGAAATATTACTCTTAAGTTCAATAATTTGGATGTAAAGTTACAGATATGCTGATAATTGTAAACGGTCTGAGATTTGAATGATTTTCCACTCCACTTAAATATATTGAGAAGTATATTCAAATAATTAAAAAGTGCTGGAAATAAGCAGTATTTGAAATTAATGGAAGACATATATACACCCTGTTGCATTCATTATTTTTAAATTATAGTTCCCAGAGATTATAAATGCATTGAAGTTAAAATGAAGCAATTTTGTTGCTAAATATTGTCATTTAGATTAAAATGTATGCATCTGCTGAATCCAAAAGCCAAACACTACTAGTGCTGCTTGCTTTTATTATTTGTAAAATCTAAAACAAACTGTCAACAACCAATGAGGAACAACTAGAAAAACATTAAATATGAGAGACTCAAGACCCAATTTCCTTGTCTCCCAGGGGAACTATTTTCTTACATGGTATGGGTTGCCAAGCAAAAGATGAACATTTCAAGAAAATAACATTACATTAATTGAACAATTCTAAATAGCTTAATAAAGGGTCTATACATAATAGATGCTGTGACAAGTGGTTCTAAGTCCAAAAGGCTAAGAAGTTGCTTATAGCCTTCTTTTATCCATTGGCTACGGGTGAACATACCTTATTTCAAATGCACAATCCTTTAACATGTTGGTAACATGGTTAATAATTTAAAAATTTTCAGAAGATTATTTTAAGGGATGAAAGATGAGTTTCAAACGAACTGGATTATGCAAATGGCACAGGTCTAAATACCCAAATATTGTTCCTTCAGATCCCCAAATCAGTATGATTTCTAATCATTTCAAATTGGACCTTTTAGTTTGGGAAAAATTATGTGAAGTGAATTACTGGGCAATTTTACATATGATCTTGTATAGGATATTTAGTAACATGTCAAATGCTAGCAACCTTTGTTCACTGACCAAAGAATAACGGATCTTCAAAACCAGAGTGGAAAATCTCTTTCACTGTTAAATACAGCATCACCACCAATCAACATAGAAATGAGCGTTCATGGCCGAATTTTTGCTTACACTTGTAAAAATACTAGTTTTCTTGGAGGATTGCACACAATTTCTTCCCAACAACTCAAGACAAATGTTTAACTGTTGCCAATTTTCAATTTCAACTTCAGTATATTTTGAAGGCAAACATTTAAAATACATTTTAAATTTATTTTCTATCAGACTTGCATATCGTTTATACAAATGTCAGCAATCAAGTATTACCACATTTCTACGGATCCATAGTGTTGTCAGTACGGGTTTTTTTACTCCACTCAACATTAACATATTTTGTAACAAATTTGAACAAATCAGCCAAGGAAAACACTTGTATCCGTGGAGAAGGATGTCTCCTAAATAATTCACCATTTTCCTAATTTCACCGTCTTCCTAAGGCCTACTCTGATTCATGATTAGAAGCAATGGAAGGAACATGATTACACTTCAGAATAAAACCTCTTCTCTAATGTTTTCCTGTTCACTTTCAGAATTAAATTCCAGAAACTCCTCAAGAATGCCCATTCCGAGGACCTCACCAGTGGCAAAATATGAAATGACATACAAAGAGTTCAACTACGGGAGAACTGAGGTGCTTACCTTACCAAGACTTCTGAATTGTAAGTGCAGTATTTTCCTTTAGTTCACAGTCACCATACCCCTCGCAACAGCTCCAAAACCAACATTACTGCGAGCTAAAGGTGGGGAAAAAAAGAAATAAAATCAACCCAAAGTTAATTTAAAGAGAGAAAAAAAAGAGAAGAAAATTGAGAGAAATCATCTGAATGTTTTACAAGAGCTAAAAATTTGCTAAAGCATTTATAATAAAGGTATCGATTTCACTAAGCATATACTCAGAGCACTATGAAATATATAAGGGGTACATACCTAACAAGTTAAGGAAACAAGTTTTCTTCTGATGATACTTGGTTATCCTATTTATTTCCTAATAGTCCTACAGCCATAAAAGGCCAAAGAACTCTGACCTTGGCAAACTAACTAAGCAAGAAAAGGCAATCATGTGTACAAGGTTGTCACCTACACCACAAATTATGATAAAATATATCTCAGTATTGGAAAAAATAGCTGTATGTCTTCAGTGACATCCACTGTAGTACATTTAAGGATTTGAATAGGACAGCAATTTATTTTGCACTAAAATGCTTTATGGTTATCATAAAGCATTATGTCTTCAGAGACTGAAAGGTGATGTTTTTATGGACTGTCGCTTCTTGCTGCATTATCTTCACAGCTTGGAAACTAACCTGCTTTTTTTTTTTCCCCCTCCAAAGTGGAGGAAATGGAAAATGGCACACAATGGTTCAGTTTGATCAAAACAAAACTGTATTAAGATAACTGTACAAGAAACATATTTCTAACACAGAAGAATTTCACAATGAATGATTATCCAGCTAATTAGTGAAATAAATAATAATAATTACCTGTCCCTCCTCATTAGAGTCGTAGAAAACTGAGTCCCAAAGCATAGTTCTTGTCTTTGACCTGAAAAATTTGAACACCGTTAGTTTTACTATCACTTTGCCAAAAAGCCAATTCTATTGTGGAACAACTGAATGAAGGACGGACAGGCAGACAGATGGGTTAATGTGTAGGACGTCCCTTTTTTAGCCTAAGAATAGTTTTGAGATAGTAAATTGAGTAATCTGATGTGGTTAGTTTGCTCTTGATTTATCTCTTCCAGAGAGCCTGAACTGCCAGTTAGGCTTAGGTGGAACAAATGTACAGCATGTCCCTTTGACATGTTAATCTGATGGATTTCAAGCTCATCTATGCCTATGTAAATCACAGATAGCGTGAAAATTGATTATGAGTCAATATTATGAATATATCAAAGCCCCTTCTCCTTCATCATGTTCTGTAGCATTTGGCAAGTATCACACTTTCACATGGCCAACACTGGGTCCATGCTTCTGTCACCTTTGGATTTTAAGGTACTGTTTGCCAGATGTACCTTAAAAGGTTACATTTTTGAACAGACTGCCTGCCAAAGCCAGCACATTTTAAACACATTACTTGATGTTGAAGGAATTTTACTGGCTTCTAATGAGGCAGCGAATTAGCCTTAAGGGGTCTAGTCTCAATTTGACACATGCATTAAACGAAGTTATGCACGTCACATAACTAATCAGTTTATCTAGGCCTTAATATAGCTCTCACTGTGGTTTCTAAGCCAATCAAGGCCTTTGGAAGATCACCAGAGAGAACAGGCCCACAAGAACCTTTTTTTCACTTATGTTATGATGGCTGCACCAGAAGTAAAGCATCCTATTTATTTTGTTGGCCCAGAACATCAGAGGTGGATGTCATTGGTGATATGGCAATAGAGGATGAATCTTCCCACTAACATTCTGTTCCATTTTGTAACCGTGTAACAGATGGCAGCAGTGGGGCAGTCTGACAGAAGGGTGTCTGACATGAAAGTGTGGGTAAAGCAAAGGTGTATCGAGTTCCTCCACGTGGAAAATATTGCACCCAATGACATTCACTGATGGCTGCTGAATGTCAATGGAGACCAAACAGCGAGTGTGAACAGTGACACGGCGAGTAATGCATTTCAGCAGTGGTGACAGCAACTGCGGGTCACCCCCACTGGTGCAGATTTGTATGAGCACAGCATGGCTAGCGGTGGTGACAATGTTGAAAAACAGCACTTTGTAGCTGACAATTTGCTCTATCAGGTTGTGCTATTATGCTCTTTGTACCTGTTGCAGTTTCCATCAAAATACATAGGGAGCATTACATGTATATTGCTTCAAAAGTTTTTCCCCTCCTGCCCACAAAATAGGAACAACATCACCCTTGAGGCTCTTGAGCATGGTTGTAAAACCAGTAAGACAGAGAAAAAAAGATATGCTACATGGCTTGGAAGAGATGAGGCTAAAATATGGATAAATTTAAAAGAATAAACACATAATTTGTCTGCTTCAGCTGCTCCTTGCTCTGATAAGACTGTGACAGAGCAATTTTAGTTTCATTTTATGCCAACAGGGAAAGAGTAAAACTGGGGATTAGTGACAAATCAATAAAGTAGCCTGAACGTTAACACATTTACTTATCAGAAATAAACTTAAATGTCAGTTTATTGAAGGGGCACTTTGCCGTAAGCAAGACAGTTGATGCCCAGACTTCACAGAGTACGCCCCTTCAGTCAGCACTGTGGCACTTCTTCAACTACCCACCATTATTTCTCTGTATTGCTTTTTTATTTTAGTTCTATTCAGATAAGAAACTTCAATTTCAGATGTAAAAAGGAACAACACCAACAACCAAGAACACAAAATTTTCTCCTCAGAGAAGAGAAGGCTGTGAGGTGACCTGATAGCAGCCTGTCAGTACCTAAAGGGCAGATACAGGAAAGAAGGGGACAGACTCTTCAGCAGGGTCTGTGGTGACAGAATAAGGGGAAACGGTTTCAAGTTCAGAGAGAGCAGATTTAGGTTAGATATAAGAATCTTCCACAGCGTGGACAGTGAGGCACTTGAACAGGTTGTGCAGTGTTGTATACCCCACCCCTGGAGACTTTCAAGGTGAGGATGGATAAGGCCCTGGGCAACCTGATCTAGCTCTGGTGTCCCAGTTCACTGCAGCGAAGTTGGACTAGATGGCCTTCAAAGGTCCGTTCCAACTCTAAGGATTCTGTGATTCTATAATTCTAAGTTTTCCATCCCTTGATTACTTTTACGTGAAAATACAACAGAACACTGCAAGCTTTCAGATGTGTTAGATAAGGAAACTTACTCCCTGACCTCTTGGGTGCTGCTAAGTCCCTCTTACCTAAGGTAATAAATGGCTATTTCAACGAACACAGGAAAGCATCACTTCTGATAAAACTGCCGGACAAACATTTGAATTTCTCTTCAGTATCACTTTGTCTTTGGCTACGCTCCTCAGTCAAATAAGGATTCATCATTTTTCTCATTTTGGTAGTGCACACTGGCTTAGTTTCAACTGGGAATTGTTTTCTTCAGAGTGACTGCTATGATGCTGCATTTTGGTTCTATGTGGATAACACATAGCTGTCCATAGTTGCAGCTAAGCAGTATTATATAGAGCCAAGGTCATTCTCAGCAAAGGGCCCAAGGAGCTGAGAGGACACGGAATCAAGACAAACTGGCCAAAGGGATATTTCATACCATTTAACATCATGTTGAAGCATAGAATTGCTCAAGTTGGAGAAGACCTTAAAGATCATCAAGTCCAACCACAACCTAACCATACTACCCAAACTCTAACAACCCTCTGCTATATCACGTCCCTGAGCACCATATCCAAATGGTTTTTAAAAACATCCAGGGATGGTGACCCAACCACCTCCCTGGGGAGACTATTCCAGTGCTTAACCACCCTTCCTGTAAAGAAGCATTTCCTGATACCCGGGTACAACTTGAGGCCATTTCCCCTCATCCTGTCACCTGTCGGCAGTGAGAAGAGACTAAACCTGCTCTCTCTGCAATCACTTTTCAGATATTGGAAAAGAGCAATAAGGTCTCCTCTCAGCCTCCTCTTCTCCAGACTAAACAGCCTCAGTTCCTTCAGTCTCTCCTGGTAGGGCACACTCTTCAAGCCCTTTGCAAGCCTTGTTGCCCTTCTTTGGACCTTCTCTAGCACCCTTCTGTACTGAGGTGCTCAAAACTGAACACTCCAGGTGAGGCCTCACCAGTGCCAAGGATTACTTCCCTGGTCCTGCTCACCACACCATTCCTGATCCAAGCCAGGATACTGTTGACCTTCTATGGCCACCTGGGCACACTGCTGGCATGAAAGAGTTTTGAAGGATCTGGGAGTTCATCTCATGCTCTTTCGCTAGTTATAGGGGCCAGCTGGGCACTGGTTGGTGGGTGGTGAGCAATTACTTGCACATAACTTGTTATATTCATACATGTACGTGTGTGTATATGTATACCCATGAGTTTTATTTTTTGTTTTTTTCCTCAATTTTCTCCTCCATTCCACTGGAAAGCAGGGGTGGAAGTAAGTGACAAAATGCCTGTGTGGTTCTTAGCCATCTGCTATGTTAAGCCACAATAAACATAGCACAGGATTTCTTTTCTCATTGCAAAACACTCTTGGTGCAAATGCCATGGACAAACACAAAATGTCTAAGCAACTTTCATTCTCCAAACAGAAAACTTTTATTCACACCATATAAACAATTGCTCCTCCCCAGCTTGTACCTTACTTAGTCATATTTTCAAGTTATAGTTTTTGTTTCATTCCTGACTAACACACATCACAGATAACAGGTAATGTGCAACCTGGAATTGAGCAACAACTCAGGTAAAGGTCCTGCGAACACACCTTAAAAGCAAACTCTCCAGAATTCTTTTTTGAAGAGCATAGAATAAATGTCAGAAAAAGGGCCAGACCCAACTTACTGGCAAATCTCATTGCTTTGTCTTCAAAGAAGGCAGAGCACAGCCATCCAGGCCCCACACACTTCTGGAATCAGTGAAGCTTTCTGCAATGCCAGTGGTCAGGCTGGTGTTCCCCAAATAAAGCCAGGGCAGGCTCAAGACAATGAGCTGCTGCTTAGGCACGGAACCGCCAACATGGAGGGGAGACACCCACATAGCCCAGGCTGGCTCTGCCAGAGCTTATCAGTCTGGCCTAACTTGTAGGATCAAAGGAAAGTAACTGCTGTTGCTGAGAAGTTTGTTTGCTTTTATGTAGTTGTTCTGAGATCTGTTTCTCACTCACTACTTAGTTCACAGAATCTTTAGACTCTAAACTGCTTTGGGGCCAATTATGACAGGAAACACGCAGTTGCTAATGTGTTCACAAGAAGGTTATGTACTACACTTTTTTTTTTTATCCCAGGTCCTTCAAACTGTAGCTGCATAAAACACAGAATCACAGAATGGTTTGCATTGGAAGGGATCTTTAAAGACTACCTAGTCCAAACCCTCCTAAAACATGAACATCACTTGTTCCCATCCACACTCCTCATTCTCATACGAGGAGGAACAGACTTTAATTTAGAAAATAACTTTCTATACAGCTAAAAGCCCTCATCAAAACACAGAAAGAAACTGAAGTGTTCAGAAAGGCACCTATGTTCTTTTTCCCAAACACTGAACATGGGCTCAAGCCTTATTCAAGATCATGAAATCAAACTCAAATATACATCTCTATATCTTCACTGTTTAATAGTTGTATTACTTTTGCTTTCCTCTCCCAAGAAAATTTAGTATCAGTAGGATCAACCATATCACCACAACACTGTACTACAGAAAACTAACATACACTATTCTAACTTTGAGAAATTCCTTTTCATTCGGGGAATGCAATATGGCCTAGCACAGTATAGTGAAGTGCTTTCCCAAACCAGGCTAAGATTGAAAGCTGATCAAGTTGGCTGCCCTTCCTTTTCCTGATGTTAGGTCACATTCATTCAAAAGCTGATCCTTTGAAATATTCTTATATTCTAATCAAAACTGTATCTGTGGGGTCTTTGTGAACACGTAAGTATTCGGAATACTTCTACATTTAATAAAGTTTTACATCTTTTAAAGATCCCATACCACTACATATTGCATATGCTTAAAATCAGGAAAGTTTTCTCCAATTTTTTAATGCTTTCTCACACATCTAGAAGATTTAAGGACACGCACACACACACACAAAAAGCCACATGCCTCTCATAGACATACACAACTCCAAAGACATCTCCCCAAAATAAGAACAACAAAAAACAACATAAAAGACAAACTGCTGTGTTACATCCTACTATAGAGATTTTTGAGCTGAAATCCTCAATAAGTTCAGGTGCTTGCAAAGAGCAACCACCAAGTTACATGAGAGCTGTTCCAGGTGTCTCATGCAATTGACTTGCAGTAAAAGTACGAAGAAGTATCAGTGTTTCTTTATTCCTACCATCCTGTAATGCTGTAGCAATTGGACAGATCAATATAAGTGGAAAGGCATTACAACAAAGAAAGGATCAGCACAATAGAAAGGTGCTATAAAGGAGGGGAAGAAGATTGCTCACCCATATCAGAAGATTCCAGGTTGACAGGGGAAAGCACAACCAAGGAGAGATCTCCAGAAAGAGATCCTTCCCCAGTGGCAGTCAGCCCTTCAATGAGGTCTAAGAGAGGTGCAGCCAGGCTCCACTCCTTCCTATCACACAGCTGAACTGCCTTCACCTGTGCTCCCAGGGCTGACCGGGTCCTTTCCCCAGGTGCTCAATCAGTGGTTCAGGCTGGGACTCAGCAGCTCCCATACAAACACCCATCTAAGTCCTCATTAATGCCAGTGGCCATGTCATAGCCTTATCATGAGGAGAAAGATCCTCACAAATAGAGCAAAAAGGAGATGTTGGGAAAAAAAAAACAACCAACAACAAATTACAAAGCATAAAAGCAAACAACTCAGTGTTCCTTAGCATTTATAACTTCTTCCAAAATTAGAGATGCATCCATAATTTAAACTATTCAAAACTGCTTGGAGAAGCCAGTGTGAGGTCCTTCACATTAGTAAGAAAAGCCTGTTTACCAAGGCAAGCCAGCTCAGTGCCTGAAGTCCTCAGCACACACTCAGGGTTACAGATGTGAATAACTGCCCCACATTCCTCAGCTATCTGGCAATTGCTGTATTCAGGTCAGGCAATGATGGGTATCTATTTACTGCACTGTGAGACCACACTAATTCTTTCTTTGCCACCACCTAAATTCTGCTAGCTCACAATATAGTGCAAGGTTGCCTTCACTCATCTCTACAGAGAAAGAATTGTAGGGAAAAAAAAAAAAGGGGGGGGGGGTTTGCCATG
>PPHD01000312.1:24849-38993 GCA_002909625.1 Bambusicola thoracicus | reverse complement strand
AAAAAAAAAAAAAAAAAAAAACCAACCCAAAAACCATTAACCATTTCAAAAGATCTCATTAAAAGGTTTCTCTGCTTTCACTGATTATTACGTAGCATCTACAAGACTACCTATAAATTTGTTTGAATTAGGTTTTCAGGCCTTTATTCCAGTCAATTTCTTTTCCCTGTGTGTGTGGACTTTCTCAGGAAATGAGATTTAATGAGTCATAGTTCTTACAGATAATCACAGGAGAGCTCATTAGCTTTCTGTCAGATTTGTACCTACTATGTGCCCTCAATATGGTTGTAACTTACTTGAGCTAAAAAGCAGACACACTCAGATGAAGCAATACAGTGGATTTTGGATACTATAGCAATAAATATTTCTCCACAATTTAAAAATCAATATTTATCCATAATTTGAAAAATCAATATACCTCCTTTCTTTTTTTCCCTATTGTGATGGCATCACAGGGAGAAACACCTCATGTTACAGAAAATTAAGAATGACATAGGTACAGTATGCTAATATGTAGACACATACTAGCAGAAAACTGATCTAGTAAGGAATAAAAGGCTCCAGTAATCACAATACATCTCTTTTTTAGCACTCAAAATTTTGCTTTTTTTTCCACAATCCTGCAAAATCTTTTAGAGATGCCCATTTCAAAATGAAGGCTCTGCATTTCCACTTCAAGTATTTCAATCACATTCTGACCTCTTAGCTCGTCACCTCCAAAGCCAACTGCCCCTTGGCTGATGGGCACTTCTCCCAGCTGCTGTGCAGAGGAACCCTGGAGCCAGCTGCATGGCCATAGCACTTGGGAAGATGCTTCTAATCTCCACACAACACAGTGTAGAACAGCAGCGTTCTTTCTGATAGACAGTGAGATATGAATGGCCTTAGCTTTTTTCCTCCTACAGCTCTTGTATTCCAAAATGAAACAGAAAAATGAATTGTGACTCATTGCCTACTTTTAGCAATGAGCCACTTTCTTTGGTAGTTTACTTTCCTCTCCCTGTAGCCTTCATGTAACATTTATTTCTACTTAGAAAGGAAAACTACTTATACTTCCTAGAAAGTTGATGATCACCCACATGCTCACAATTTGCTTTCACAAAAACTTCCCCTTCCAATAACATATTAAGGATGTTCCAACAAGCGAGCAACAAACCCAGGAAAGTATTTTACCAGACTGCACTGTGACAGCTACTCACTTTTCCCAGAAATTCATTCATACAAAATACAAAAAGGAACTGCCCCAAGTCTCACTCTAGAATTGTGCCAATTTCTGCACATTACAACGTTAAAGTTTACATGAATCATGGGGAGATAGTAAAAAATGTATTGGTTTAAATGCATATTAAGTTTGTTGAGGAAAACAAATGATAGCATGAAATGAATGTAACTGCTTCTTAGCGTTCTCATTTTAGTGCCTCAACAACACTCCAGATCGAGCCAAAACATATTCCTTCAGCAGGAAAGAAAAGGCCCACAATGGACCACAGCATTTTTGGCTGCTTATTTTCCAATCTATTTTAATGACCTGTGTGTTCCCTACAAAGAATGTTAGAAAGCAGAAACAAACTGTTTCATAGAAAAACTGCTAAAAGAAATAACAAAAGCTATCGAGAAAAGAAAAGAACAACAACAAAAAAATACTTGATCACACTTGTTTTTTACCCATAACTAGCTACTCAGATTTATCTTTTAATTTCACAATTGCACACTTGAGCACATACTCACTTTGCACCCACAGCACTCTCAGGAATACATTATCTTAATTTCCCATTAGGGAAGTAAGAACATCCATGATACTTTTGCTGCATGGGAAGGGAAAGTCAAATATACAGTACTGGCTGCTGGGCCTTATCTATGTTAGGTTTTCATATGGCCTCCATTTCAGTAATATCTGAGTATTTCTATGATCACAGTGTTTGGTAGCAGCCTTCACAGTATTCCTGTGAAGTAGGAAAGATTTTTATTTTTTTTCTTGCAGATGAGGAAGCAAGGCAGAGCAATCTTCCAATGTTCACAAGGAAGTCTGTAAGGGACCAGAGGACCTTTTGTGTCTTCAGTGTCCCATGCTGTTTTACTTTATCATGAACCCACTCTTCAAAGTGATCAGTTCATTCGAATGCAAATGCTACCACAGCCACTTCTCCAACTAGCAACAAGTGAAAGCAAAGAGCTGAAGTAATCCAGGTCTCTTTATGCCTAATAAATTTAAATAAACTTTGTGGCTCTCCATACTTAAATCTCACCACTCTCCAGCTTGAGTAAACTTTTGATGGAATTTAAGACTGAAATATACTCCTACCTTTGGCTTTTCAAATTGAACCACTTTGGACACCATGAGCATTGACCGTCATAGCAGCTGACAGAAACCAGAAGTAACAAATACAGAGTCTGCCTCAGGTCAGAGCTCTGAGTTAGTCAATTCACCTGTTTCATACTTTCCCCTATTATAAATGAAGGGCAGGGAGAAACAACTTGTAAGAGACTGTGAGATCATGCAGTGCAAACTCACATTTGAAAAAGCTGTATCAGCTCTGCATTTTGGAGGTGTAACTTAGCTGTTTATGTCCAAGCTCAGTAGGTTTATGGAAAAGCTGTAGCTTTACAAATCCATTCCTTTCTACACTGAGAACTCCCACCTCCTTGGCAATTCCCCACTTTGCTGGCCTTCTTTGTTAACACCAGCCCTTCCCTTAAGGGCCAGCAGAGGCCACTGGAGCTGCAAGCTCCCAGGCGCAGCACTTCCAGGTGACCACAGAGCTAAGGGCCATGCTGTGCAGAGCAGCATGTTGTGTTGACATCAACTATTTGTCTAATCAAACCAGCTGCACATTTTTGTATTTTTTACCTGTTATTTTACTACCGACAAACATGAGAGCTCTTTATGACATTGTATAATTTATTTTTCTCATGAAGTCTGTAGCTTCAGTTTGAGATGATGCAAAAATAAGGATTGCAGGTGAAATTCCAGCTCAGTATGACTTCAGGGTTCCAGGATCAGTCATTAATCACTGGAGCTGAACTTCCTGGGTTTATGATTTTGACAAAATCCCTTCATTTGAATTATGGCCTTGTATTCAGCACTAGGCTATGCATTATTCTATATATAATTTTTAAATACAAAGAGAAGCAGCATGGAAAAATTAGGATCTATGACTTGAAAGTCTAGTCCTCTATGGTATAGGCAAACAGAATGCTCTTGACTTTAACCTATGGGTTCCACTTCATATGTGGTGTATTTTTCATACATCATGGGTTTTTATAAATTTGCTGTATAAAGCACCAGAGCTACTTTGCCAGCAAAATATAAGGAAAACAAATATGTCAGGGTAATGATGCCAGGACAATTCCTTATTGAAAAAAGCAGTTTATTAATACCTTATTGCTACAAGCTAGATCTTATTATCATCTTGGGTCATTTAGAATCTTATTAGGTATTCTGATGGTGGATGAATAATCCTGTGATAAATTCTTTGCCATGTCCTTCACAGTTGTCATAGCAGGATCATAAACAGCATTTATAACAATCTAGCCTGGAGGAAAAGGCTTACAATGCTCTGTTTAACATGCAGGAAATATTCAGATCGGCTGTGTCTGGTTAGATTTGAGACCCACAGGAGAGATACCGAAGTTAAATGTAGCATGGGTTTCTCTGAAGATTACCTTTAAAAAAGGCTTTGGGTCAGGGACATGGAGACTGATGCCAATGATAGGGCCACAAGCAGTCTTTCAAGAAAGCTGGCTTGGACAAAAATGGTAGCTGCAAGTTACTTTCTTACTGAAAAACCAGGTAAGGTCACTTGAGCTGCTACTTAAGAAGCGTGGTTGAAATTATTCGCAATTGAATGGCTTGCAGCTCAGTCATCTACTGCAGCGATCATCATACAAAAAATAGTGCATATGCTCACACAGTAAAATACACGCAGGTTTTTGCAGAGCCAAAGGATGACTTGCCCACACTATGCAACATTCTGAACTCTTGGAAGCTCAGAACCTAATTCTTTAGAACTACTACAAAAGTAATATGCTTAAATACTTGAAAAAATTACATTGTTTTGAGCGGGTATTAAAAAATAAAATAAAATCATAGTCTATACATATAAATACACATGCCTCCCTATCATCAAACAAGTTGAATTACTCACACCTGTTATAATTTCATGTCACGTTCCAAGGCAGAATAACAGATTCCCAAGTCTACATGTAGCAAGTACATCTTAAACCACTAGAATCTACTTTTAAACACTAACAATAGTATAAAATAAATGTTAGCCAAAACTAACTGTGAAGGCCCTGACAGACATATTTTCAAGTGGGTAATAAAAGAAATCTGTGGCTTACTGGATAGGATTGTGATTGGATAGGATTGTGGTGATGGATTTGGGTAGAGATGTGTACACACAACAAACACTTCCACTGTAATACGTTGTGTTGCTCTCTTGTCACAATCAACTGAGATTCTAAAAGGTGAACAGCAAAATTTGCTTTTCTTAGAAAAAGACAAATTACCTCTTCCTCTTGAATTTTAAACATACAAAATTAATGAGTTCTGCAGCCTTAGTCCCTGGAACTAAGCTTGACTGCTAGCAAAATATTCACAGCTGAGAAGGGTAAAAATTCCTTTTCAGGACATTCACTACTGTAGTCACTTGGACACCTCTGATTAGAAAAACACCGTAATATTCTGAGACTTGGCAGTTATAACCCCCACCTACAAGAACAGATTTTGCAGATATCTATGAACACACCTAATCTTGCTACCAAAATACAGCTATGCTGCTTCCAAGGACAACATATATAGATAGCACTGTAGTTCAATGGATGCATAAGTGATACACATAGTCATCATGCAAAGAGCTCAGAATTTGTGCTCCCAACTGTACATACAAATTGTAAATAAATACAACTCAAAAAAAGAAATTTTTAACCTAATCGAGCTCACTCAAGAGAAGAAGGGCTAAGTTCACTATCAGTTACTTTCTTTCATCCCCTTTATTATTCCAGAAGAACCACATGAAGAAGATTACAACTGTTGATGTATAGACCAATACTCAAGCAGACTGCAAGAAGAACAATGCAAAATGAATACCTTTTAGGGTCTCAAATTAACTGAAAGTTTTTGGGGGTTTAAAATCGTTGGACTCATCCTAAAAATGCACTAAATCCATCCAAAGCAGTTCTCTTGATCTAATCACCTAAGCATATTAATTTACACTAATTTCTGATATTAATACACTTTATATTTTACATATTCTTATTACTTTGCCTTACATTAAAAACTGAACTGTGAAAAAAGGAAGCATTTGTTGCATAAGTTAAATTTCTTTGTCTTAAAATATAGAAGAGGTAAAATATGCTCATCTTAAGATTTCCTCTATGACTTCTGAGCGAGTTTATACAACTGCTGCAGATTGAAGCAAAATCTTAGCATTATGCTGTCATTTTTCTTCCCTCTGCTCACATGCAGTCTCTTCCTGCTGAAATCAACTGGACTTCTGCCACTGATCTGTCCTTGTCTAAATTATATCAATCAATTTCAGACCAGTTTAACACTGCTAGTATAAGAGCACACCCAACCCAGCAAAACCATCTCTGGTTTATTCCATAGAATTTTTACAGTGCTCTGCAATATACATTTGATATGCTGTATGGGAACTGTTGAATCATGGCCTGAACCTCTGATTGACCACCTGAGGCGAGCACCGAGTCAGCCGCAGGGGCACAGGTGAATGCAATCTCACCTGAGTGACTGGAACCCCTAGACCCCATTCAAGGGCTGACTCCCCAGGAGGAAGGATCTCTATCTGGAGATCCTCCCTTTGGGAACTTTTTCTACAAACCTAGGATAGGGGTAAGATCTTTATTCTGCTCATACTTTGTAACAACATAATTTTTTTGATCTAATACTGTTTGCTTTAGCTATAACATTATGCAATTAAATACCCTGGTTTCAACAGGTAATATAAGCTAAGAGCTTCATTTCCTTCCCAGTTGCTCATGAGAAGTGTGGGTTAGTAGCTCAGGGAAAAGAAGCAGAGCTGGTAGCCCATGTTCTGTAGCAGAGTACAGCAGACCAAAGGAGCCTGGGCTCCCTACAGGGTCTTCAGGCTACATCCTGCCTGCAGTTTGTGAAGTTCACTCAGCCTTGCATGCCTTATTTCAGTATTTCCAAGTGCAATTAGTATACTTATCTTTAGGTACACCAACCCAACCCTGAGCATCTAGAAGTAAAATAATACCTTTAGTGGGCAAAATGCCTTAGAATTATAACTTGGATGGGAAAAACATGTAGTCCTCTAACAAGGAACATGATGACAGAGTCAATCAGCTCAACCATTCTGCAACATTTGCAAAGTATCAATCAGGAAGAACATATACAACATACCTTTCTCCACTTCTGCTGCACTGTCAACAAATCATTGCAGTTCTGTTTGACTATGCTTTTGATCTAGAGCGTATATGCAGAAGTCAATACAATGCAAAATATTCTATATAATGTACTAGCTCCCAGGTAATTCATAGTGAAAGATAAATGGTGTGCAAGTCTAGCTTCCAAATCACTCAGAGCAAAAGACAGAAATATGTGTTAAGGACTACTGAAGGATGAACACATAGCCAGTAATTCCAAAGAAAAAAAATTGCAGAATTTCCCTCTTACAATCTTCCTTTCCCCAAATATTCTACCCTTTGTTTCATTTCCTCTTTTTAATACTCAATGATTCATTCTCATTGCCTCCCCTGCAAACAGAAGTTTACTAGGACTTGTCTTGGCACTTTCTGTGAAACACCTTTTTAATTTTCCTCATTCACTGAGATTAATTTACAAAGCCACTTTCAATGAGAATGATTGATATATGCTCCAAATAAAAAACGAGCTCATGGATACATTTTTCCCAGTGAAACCAAGGAATATGCCCAAACGGTACCTGTGCACTTTTGCACCTTCTCTGCCATCTCTGAATATCTGAAGCAGTTGTCCTTTGGCATCAGAGTTACTCAGCTGTGAATAGGTAATTGTTTCTGGTGTACAAACCATTGATTAGATAGATCAATTGCCTTTGCAATTCCCCATGAGTGAATGCTATGTATGCTCACTAGCTGATTGTCTTAACTGCTGCCAATTAGAGCTTAAACATCTAATTAACAAGAAATAGACAGAGTTCTCTACTGTTGACTTTGGAGGACTATGACCATTAACTCTACCTGTACAATACAATTAGGTTATGAGATGGAGAAAACAGAAATTAGATTAGTGAAGAAATGTCTGGATAGTGTTCAAAAATAAAAAAATACAAATACCATATGGGTTTAGATTTGACTGGCTTATTTTTGATAGTTTCTCTTAGAACGTTCGATCACTGGTTTCTACCCATTTCTGCTTGCTTAATATATGCTAGAAACTACAGTCACTTCTAGAATACAAAGTAACCGTACAATAAGAACTTGTAATGCTTCTCACCACAGCCCTTTTTGCTACAATGACAGCTTAACTTTTTAATAGCCCTGCTATTAACAACATACTAAACATTACTGATATTTCTTTAACAATTAACAAGATGGAGAAAAAGCAGAATAACAATCTCTACAATGAAAACTTAGTGGATTAATTGCAACTCCGTATAGTTCATCAGTACAGATTATGAACACTTAAGATGGGCCTGAGAATCTGTAGCTAAATGCAGGTAGTCAATACCTTGCTCACAAACAACAGAAGCATCATTCTTCACTGTTCAAAGAAATGCTTTATTTCTTATCAGCATTAGGCTATGTAACTTCCCAGAGCTATACAAAAACTGCAGTTTGGTGCTAGCGAAAACAGAAATTTGCTGAAAAAGATGTCTGAAATAGGGAATAGATGCAGGCACTGCAAATGATTTTTCTGTAAAGAAAGATGATGCACCAGAGACTAGCCCTCATCACTAAAACTACAATAGCAGATGCCAGTGAAATAATATTTAGCAATGACATGGACATTCTACAAAAGTCAATGAGGAAAAAAAAAATCTTTTCAGGTACATGAGTATGTTGTTAATCATAATTAAGGCAAGTATGACAGCTTCTTGGCAACAGACACTGAGTTCACTTCCCCGACAAACAAATCCTGCAGGAATACTCTCATTATATCAAGCCTGCACTTCTTTACAAGATATCCTCCTCTTGGAGCACTGCAAGTCATAGGGAAACTTCTGTTTTCTCAGTTGCTTTTTGGTAGACAATCACATGGTGACCTCTACAAAAGACTGGAGCAAGTTTCCCATTAATAAAGCAAAAACAGCTTTAAAAGCTATTATTATAAACAAATGGGTATACTGTTACAGGCAGGGGCAGGAGAGCAGAGACAAAAGAGATAGTCACAGCATGCAAGATTGGAACCTCGCACTATCCATATCTTCAAAGATTATTCAGAGTGCCAATTGGAATAGAAAATCATAACAGCAGTAACTGACTGAGTCTTTCTAAACCTTCATGTTTACAGTATCTCTAACACACAACGGTAGGCAGTTATATGGAAATATTTTCAATAAAACAATTAGGTACGTGATATACTTATCATTGCCCTTTCAGTAATTTGGGGATTTCCCATTCTTTATCAACAGCCAGAAGTTGATTATCTGGGGGAAACACAAGCATCTTCACAGAACAACTTTTTAAAACAAAAACAAAAACAAAACACAAAAACAAACAAACAAAACAAAACCTTTTAGATGACAAGGCTTTGCCCAGCTCTAAGTTCTTCACTGACATCAACTCACATGTTACCATGATTGATTAATTGAAGAGTACCAAATCCTTTAAAGGATACAGTATAATAGTTACAATAGCATGTAATAGCTGAAAAAGGTTGGAAAGAAGCATGATTTGGAGTCTAAAAGAAGATGTAAATATCACAGAGAGAAAAAGAAATTCCTTACAGTATGTACAGTTACATTACTGATAATTACATCTCAGTAATGAAGAAATGAAAGGGAGAACATCTGCAAAGACTCCCTCAATGAATTATATGAGTAAATGGAACAGTCTCTTTAGAGAAGTGTACAGAAGCTTCGCATCTCATCTGGAACACATGAAACACAGGAGATGAAAACACATTCACAATGCTGTGAAATGTCCCCAGTGCTGTGGGAACAATAGTGATCAGGAAGAGAGAAAGACCAGTTGTTGTGTTTTTGTTATTGTTGTTGTTTTTTTCCTATTTCTAAATGCTATACCAAGAACCTAGGAAAGGATTTTAAAATCACCACCTCTGCTGACTTCTGGTTTTGTTGTCTCTTCTTGGCTGTATCTCATGTTAGTGAGATCCCATAGGGTTTAGCAATTAGCATGAGGAAAGCAGTATGATAATCAGAAGAAATTAATGGTTTAAAAACATAATCTTATGTTTCCCCTGAGACTTGCTCCATGCAACCAGATTTTCAAAGAAAAGAAAAAAAGAAACAGGTAATTGATTCTTATTAAGAAAATTATCTGCCACAGAACCCTATTCATAGGGAAAATACGTTAATTTTAAATGAAAATGTTCACAGAGCCAGTGTGAACCTAGTCCCTGCTTAGCTTTCTAAGGAAGAGGAGATAGGACCCTCTGTGCCATTCTTCTCTTTTGCACCTACACAGAAGGGCTGAGCACAGTATGGGTCTTCATGTGCTAACGACCTGCATCTGGAAAAGAGAGTAGGATGTAACAAGGAAATAACAATTCCTAGGTTTCTGTCAGCAATTTCAATGAGAAAGCTGGAGAAATGAGCATGCACTGCACGCTGTTCTCAGTCACTTGAGCAGCGAAGCTAGGTCAGCTCGCAAGTCATGGACATTATCAACCTTCATTCAACAGAAGCTACATATTGTATTTAACTATGTCCAATGCTGACTTTTTATACACTTCTTGGAAAAGACTGACTTGCAGACTTTATTCCTATGCTTAACTACTCTACAAAGCATGTAGGTGTTATTTATTCTGGCTTAATTTCATCTCTTTTTTCAGTAAGTGCGTGAAGAAGAAACAAAACCTCTCAGTCTGGTCTTGCTTCTATGAATGTGGGAACTAAGTGGATCTCTTAGGACCTTTAAAAAAAAAAAGACAGAAACACTTAAAACACTTGAGTCCAACATAATGTGACACGGATTCAGTAAGTCACCTAGCTCTTGGTTAACACGGAGAAAATTTTAAAAGTTCTATTTTGAAAACAAAAGATACTAACCTGCAGCATTTTGACGAGCTAGTACTCTTTTTCTTTACATGCTTTTAGCTATACAGTACAGGTGTGTGTATGTGTAGACCTTTTTCTGTGAACTGGTTCACTAGTGTTTGCTCATGCAGAGCAGCCCTGCTTCAAACATGTATTCAAGTTTCCAAGACTTCATAGCAAAACAAAACAAAACAAAAACAATAATAAGTGTCTTCCAGTAACTGAACATCAGCTCGCACAGTAGAGAAACAATTTGGAAGTCATGTGTATGTGTAACAGCGCCACCTGGTGAACTTTGATATAATGACACTTTGCCTTTCCACAGGTAGCTGAAAATTTAAAGTTTACTTCAAGTATGAAAAAAGTCTAAACTGAATCTAAATCTCAAGTCCTCAGAATACTGGAAACAATCGTAAATAGGTAAGATTTGAAGTAAAAAATACAATAAACCTGAGTTAACATTGCTGAAAGTTTTTTTTCCAATTTTTGTTTTCTTTTGGCTAAAGCTTTGGAGCAGTGAAGTTAGCCATCTGCATCCATTAATTTTAGAGTGGATAGGGTTAATTCCACTCAGGTGTAAAAAAAAATACCTTATTATGAGCGCAGCTGCATCCCTAAGAACCCTGAGAGTCAGAGCTCCCATCTCTCTGTGCAGGTCTCTACTTTGAACTCTTCCTTCTGAGTCTTTTCCTACCCCTAGAGAGCCTGTCTTTCTTCAGACCAGATCTCCCCTTAACTTTACATACATTCCCTGCAGCAAAACACAACCATCCACTCTTTCCCTCATCTGACCAATCCTCCCTTCCACATCAAGTTACAGCTTTATGACTGTTCTCCAGGCAGCAAGCCACACTCCTTCTTGAAACATAACTGAAATGGATTAAGTCAGGAGCAAGTAAGATTCATGGGTTTTGTTTGTTTGTTTAAAAAAGAAAAAAGGGAAAAAAAAGCCTTGTACAGATGCACAGCAAGAACTAGTCACTTCTCAAAGGCAGATCAGGAAGACAGAAGACAGGCTTCCACAAGAGAGAAATCAAACAACACTGAAATCAGCCACCATGGAAAGATTGGTTTATCAGTGGTCAGAAAACCAGCTCCTTCATAGCAGAGCACCAACAGTCATCCCTGAAGAAAAGCTGGTTGTTTAGAGCTTCCTCTGGAGTCTCTACACTGCCATTCCTTCTGCCGGCTAGGACGCGAGGACATGAATACAGCACTGACATATGAGCCTATACCCACCTTACCTAGGACAGCTGAGCTGCAGAATATTATCCCTTCAAATTAGTCCTCTTTAGGTTATCTCAGATGTCACGAGTCTATACACTGCTAATAAATAAATAATTTAAAATCTTGTTTTTAAAACACCTAACTTATGCTCTTCATGGATCTGGAACCCCCCATACAGTCACTGGCTTACATCATGCCCTCTACAGCTCCAAACAAAGCATCTTCAGTATCAGATAGTGAAAAAAAACCACAACAGGATTCAGACAGATGTCAAAACAGTTTTGGTTTCTTTTATCCCCAGAGACAATATGCCTAACTGCCCTGCTGCTTTTTGTCATTCTGAGAGCTTGACACAGTTCTGTTAGGATAAATTTTGTAATAAGATAAATTGCATACTCAAAATGCCTCCCGAAGTTTCAAAATCCACAGTTAACAATTTCATATTCATAATGGTAAACATCAATATATCTTCCTCAGGGAAAAAAAAACCAACACAAAAACTACCATCTGCATAAATTTAATGAATGCTTTATTAATGCAGTGGTATTGTCGTAGCACACTCATGCCACTATCACTCTTGTGAAGTCTGATAACATTTGCTGTAAGAATATTGATGGGATTGTGGGTTTTTTTTTTATTATTTTTATGGGCTACACATTGCAACAAGATATGTTCATGGTAAGAGGAGAAACATATCTAACTCTCCTAGAGGAGTAACCAAAGACATTGCTCTTTTATAAGCCTGGACATTCAAGGCCAATGGAAGCTCATACCAATTTTCCACTTGGAACCATGAATTGTCCTGACTTTTTGTAATCTATACTCTGCAACAGAATATTAACTTGCAGAAAAGCTACTGAAGGAGCCGGTGTTTTTCCACACACACACACAAAAAAACCCCAATACACCTAAAACTCAAGATGCTGAAAAGCTACATCAAAGGATGCAAGTTGTCAAACAGTTTTCCTCACTGCCATCTTCTGAATTTTGGCAAAAAAAGGAAACAGAAAAAAACATAACCTGCGGGTCCTTGTAGTATTTGTTTGAACCAACTTAAATTCTCAAAACGTTACCTATAAATTACATTTCCTTTCCAAGCAGTTGACACCAAGTACCACAGTCAGCACTTTGTCATTAGAAGTAAATTTCGTAACAGACATACTCTAGTACATGATTTTTTATGTGCTTGGATGCAAATAAAGGTGAAGGCCATAGACAACTCACAGCTTACAAAGGTACAACTGATGTGTTGTGGGCTTTTTTGTTCTGTTTTGTTTTTTCAGAAACCTTGCAAAAAGCATTTTGAAAGCAGGAACTAAGAGAAAAATTCCACAGAGCTTTTCCTGAGATGAAGATGACCACTTTGACCACAGACAATAAAGGTACAAGTGGAACAGCCTAGCTAGCAGCTCCATTATACACTTCTCTGATACCATGAAATAATTCCATAACTGGCAGACTGGAAAGGTATCCAGTACTTCTGAAATACAAGTCACCTCACAGTGCAGAGAGCTGGCTACAAAAACAAACAACAAAAAAAAACAATCCTGAATTTCCAAGGAAAATGCTACAGTGAGAAAAAATACTGAATTCCAAAGCTCTTGGTTCTGTTGTAGAGCTAGGAATTCTGAACAGTGAGAGAAACAACTGTAATACTAAATTTTCCGTAACTGTAGAAATCAAAAGTATCTATCCTCAAAAAGGCAATATGCAGTTAGCTTCCAAAACACTGATGTTTGTATTATTATCAAGGATTTTTTCTAAGTTGTGGCAACAGTAAGCAGCAATCATCAGACAAAAATTACAGGCAGGCTTATACGCTCACCGTTCTCCAGCATTCTTCTGCTTACCATCTCGTTTGTATTTTTATTAGGAATACAGTGTTCAACTTCTAATTTTCTAATCAACTGAAACTATAAAATGCTGATTAATCTAAATGATAGCGTAATTATAGTCAAATCAGTTGTGCCACTAATTGAAGCCAGGGAAAATCAGAAGAGAGTGATTCGTGCCTTAAAAAGCAGAATTCTTGCAGTAACAACAGGGGATCCAAAAGAATTTTTAATGCTAATGTTACACTTGATAGTTAGATCCTGTGCTACATAGTAATTTAGAAAAATACAGAGAAACGGTATTGAAGTAGAACATTTTGGCACAGAATCTCTTTAATTCTTTGCCTAAGAAGTCTCATGGATGAAGGGAAACTAAGTAAAGGATTTCCATTATTAAAATGTTTTGTCTTCCTCTCCTTTCCAATCACTACAATAATGATCAAGATCACCGTAAGTTCCTGTTAAAGGAAATTTAGTTATTTATGCCCAAATGAGTAAACGTTTCTCTTTGTAAAAGAAACAAAAGCATCACAGGTAGCTCCTGACTGACAAGAATAAGTTCAAAAATTTGGAATGGGCTTTTTAATACATTTATTTAATTTTTAACCAGTCCTGATTAATTTGGGCTTTCACAGTTCCCAACATTTCTCCTCATTCTGAGTAGTTAATTGCTTTTTCTTTTCTTTTTTTTTATAATTTTAAAAACGAACATTGATACACCCAGGTGACCATTCAAGAAGCTCTAGCTTCCTTTAAAAACAAAGAAGCAAACCAAAAAGCTAGATGAGAACTATGTATCAGTAAGATCACCAAATTACCAACACTGTAATGCAAACTTTCAAAGAAATCAACATTTTTAATTATTTTTTTTTTAGATTTAGCCCTAAGTAGATTCCACATT
>PPHD01000312.1:1503-24681 GCA_002909625.1 Bambusicola thoracicus | reverse complement strand
AAAAAAAAAAAAAAACATATCAGCAACTGTACTTCAAAAATGTTGTAATTAAAATATTTTACAAGATTGTGCTTGATCTGATCGCAAGTCCTTCTCTAAACTAACAGGGAAGTAAAACCTTATCACAAAGTTGCTATTTTGAAAACATGGGATAGAACACCATAAAATCAAACTCTCATGGCACAGAGCACCAAAGCGCATGCATTTTCTGTTGCTGCAATTTTCTACCCCATGTCTAGTTTTCATATGACACTGAACATGCGATTCTCCCTTCTTACATCCTAAGCTGTTTTTGACTGAGACCGAGGACACTGGACATGCAAAACTAATTACCTCCACATAAATGAACGTGCACAGAAGTACACACTTTAATTTTTCAATAAATAAATAAATAATTCTATTGCAGGCAGTGTTGCAGGGAACTCCACACCTCATTTATCCATTTCTTTCCTCCACCAGACCCAACATAAGTAATTTGAATTTCCACTTGCCTAAATTCCCAACTGCCTAAATTCCATTTTCTGTAGCTGAAAACGGCATCTGCACTCCCTTCCTTCAAAACGCATCCTAACTGTACTGTCATAGAAACGAAAAAAGGACCTCAATTACAGCTCGGTGAGCACTTGGATGCTGCAACAGGCTTTTAAGTCATTCATTACTCACATTCCCTCAGGGTTTATCCCTTCCCTCTCCTCTCCTCGACTCTCACTTCCATGCAGTTTTTCAATGAGGGGCATTCCTGAGTTTACACAGCATCAGTTCAGCTCAGATTTCAAGGTATCTTATCTGACTATGTAAACAAAAGACTAAAGCAATTTTTTTAGTTTTACTTAAGTCTTACTATATGGAAGCCTACAAGAAATACAGGTAGGTCATTTTTCTAATATATTTGCTTCAAGTCAGCAAATAAAACGATGACACAATTTGAATTGGCTGCTCAAGCACATTTTATGTACCCTTTCTGATACTGGAAGGACCAGAAGAACTTCAACCAGTGAGGTAGACCTAAACAACTATTTTCAATCTCCCTACATTATTTGCTTCAGCAACAAATACTTTTCAATTTAACATGTTTTAGAAGCTACTGAATATTCACACACACATTGTATTTCAAGAATGATGTACTTTGGGATTTCCTTTCTTCAGAACAATCATGATCTGTAGTATTTGTCATTTGCAGTTAGATTTCCACACCACACCTTCAGCTCACCCTCTTTTTTTTTGTTTTTTTCTTTCTTCGAGCTCCCGTTACCACTATTAGAGCAATGGGTAGTCAAATATGGGATAAACATTGACAAACATGCACAACGCTTAGAAGTGCTTTATGAGAAGTGTGCGTTTTCTGAATGCATCTACATTCAGAATGTCTTCTACAACATGAAACAATTAAATATGTGCTGCATTAATTTTACTAATCTTTAATAAATTATAATTGGAATTAGGTCTCCAAAGGGAGGGTTTGTGTGTGTATGTATACCAACAGAAGAATGACAATGATCAATCAGAAATGAAAACAGAATGTTTAAACTAATTACTTTATTAGTTATCTGAACATAACTCACATTTTATTTAAAATTGTTTATCTAGGAAAACAAGATTGCCACTGGAAACATGAAATCCCTTAGCTTTCTTCTTTCCACTGGCAATCTGCTAACAGCAGCAAATTACATTCAAATTACACATCAACTAGTATTAGTATTAATTGTAAACTAACCTCAGTTCACTTAATTGTGGGCATAATGAAGTATTACAATTAGCCATAATATATTATTTAAATAAGAAATATCAATATTATTTAGAGCAGGTGCCAATTACAGCAGCCAGTGAAATATGCCACCAAAAAAAAAAAAAGCTTCTCAATTAGAAATTCAATTTTAGCAAAGATAAAGATCGTTGTCACACTGGTAAAATGGTAAAGCAGCATAAATGTACATCACCTTCATGGTGTAAGGGAAGCGAATTTGGAACTCACTTCCACTTTTCGCTATGTTTACAGGAGTTCAAGAGAGCCATTCTTACAGACCAAACTGTAGACTTTTGTAGAGTAAGTCTGCATAGGACAGCACAGGAGACAGAAATCCCTACATAAGGACACTAATTTCAGGATGCTAGTGTACTGTTATTTGAGCTTGAAATGCTTTGGGTGAAGGCCTACATTTCATATCAGTTTAGTTGCCAATGTTTGAAATTCTTTTAAGAATACGGTATACACAACATAGCTACGGATGTGAAAACTATAGACTGAATACCCCCAGCACTCTTTTTCCAGTATTTCAAAACTTTTAACATTAATTTCTGACAGATCAGTAAAGGCTGAAGTTTACACCTCCACTGACATAAACTTGAATTGAAGATGCCTAGCTCTCCTAAAAAGTTGATCTGCTTCAGTGTTTCTGCCTGTAGTTCTTGACTGGGATAAGGCCATTCTCTCTGAATATCCATGTCAAACTAAATGTAAAAAAGTAAGCAATGCTTTTTCCAGAGTACAATTGTCTTTCCAGTAAACAAATGACACCCAGAAGAACAGTAAATGTCAAAGTGGAAATAAGCTTCAGGTATAAAGCGGCCTAGGCTAATTTATCCCAATTGAACTTCATACTAAAGATGATTTATGTTAAAGCTGCCAAAATTTAAAATTTTGAAGCTTTCACACATCCTCACTACTTCACATCTTTGTAAAATTGTAAGTAAATGTAGCAACTAATGGCTGAAAAAAAACCAACAGGAAATCTCTGGAGAAAAAACACCAAATATATTTTCTGTCTTCTGTGCTTGCTGGAAAAGCTCAGTCCTTGGTTATATTGCACCCTAAAATTAGGGTCGTCTAACAGATGTTACCAACAACAAAACTCAGCATCAATGACTTTTCATTTTCAAAGTACTTAAAGCACTGATCAGTTTCTGACACTATGAAAGTAGGAAAAGATTTTGATTAGAGCTAGGAAAAGTTGAAGAGAAAAACTGCAAGCTGGAATGTGGTGCAAATCTGCTCAAGTTCCAGCCACAGGCCCACAGTGACAGAACTTTTCTTGCTGTACATTAAGATAATTTCAGCACACTACAATTATGTGCCTAATTAAAATTAAGAAATTAGAACACAGTTAAAAGGAATGATATTTTGCTCACAGCTAATTTCATTAAAGTATTAATGAACAGGACTCATTTTATGGCTAGAGGGCAACTACTTTCTGAAAAGTACTTCCATGCTAGCTAATTTATTCATGCATGAAAAACAATCCAATGAGAAATGAGTGAGCCGGGAACTGCTGGTCCTAATTAAAATATTTAAAACACCATGCCTATTCTGTTCCATCTAGCCAAAGACCTAAGCAAGGAGCCAGCATGATACCAATTAACATGGAACAAGCAAACACACAACACCCACAGATTCTGATTAAAGTGCATATTATTGCGCCATACAATATATTGTTCTACACATGTATGTAAATGTTTAATTAACCCATGCCTAAATCTCTACAATGTTCAGGAGCCGATACTTTAAATCCTAACCAAGTGACAATCGGACTGCATGGCACGTTCACTTTTACTTATAACAATGCTTTATTAATGAACTCATTGGAGTAGTCATGCAATCCATACACAAAAGTATTTCTTAAGGAAGGGAGGGAAGGAAGGAGAGGAGGAAAAAAAGAACAAGAAAAATATTTTCTTCTCTGCATTAGATTAGCAGTGAGATTGCTGGTTGCCAAAGGCTTGGAAACGGAATGCAATGTTGGGTTAGCCTCAGGTAATACAATATTTTTCATTAATAATTGAAGGAAGAGCCTGAGACTAAACTCATATGTCAGTCTTGGACGGCAGCAACAAAAACAAAATAAAAATGCTTCCTTTATCAACCAAAGAACTGTTTGTGGGGGAAGAACTCAAGGGATGGTTCCCACTAGAGAAGAACACTATAAAGGCACAGAGAGAAGTTGGAGATTGGCAAACTTAGTAGAAAGCAGAATCAGAAAAAAAAGAAAATTCTCTAAACTTTAGTTCACACATAGATGAGAAAAATCTGAGTTCAAGGAGACTTGAAAAAGCAGAAATTTGCCTCAGTTTGCACCAATGTAGGTCTTCCTTTTTGAAAAGTTTCTCGTTTCTCCCCCCCACCCTCGGTTTATCTTCAAGTATTTCATGAGAAATCTAGCTCCCCACAGAGGTTTTGCTCCCTCTTTTCTATTTCATTCCCTTACAACACACACACACCAGGTTTTTTTTTTTTTCATTAAATGCAGCAAATGAAAGAAATTAAATAGCTTTCCCTTGTTTCTTCTGAGTAGACTTCCTTCCCTAACTTACAAACTTTGCAACGTGTTGATGAAAGTGTCAAATAACGAGAACTCAGAGTTGCCCCAAATCTCCCTGGAACAGCTCTAATAAAAGTTTTTCCATTAACAAATCACGGAAATCTGTTAGCAGGGCCAGTACACATTCCAATTCATGTGTGCTCAACTTAGTAAGACAATGGTGAGCTCTCACACACTCTTGCTCTTTTCACTGCAAGTATTTCATACCGTGGACTTGTTCCTCACATTTTCCTGATTAAGTGAAGGCAATGAAAGTTCTAATCCTTCAGAGAATGGAAGAACAGTAGTCAACAGAAAGAGACAAAGAACAAAGGCCATATCAGTCAAGAACAATTCAAGTTACTAGCAGAGGGAATGAAGAAAACTGTCTGGAGGGAAAGCAGGCAGATAGATTTGAGAAACAGGAGAGCAGAAAGATTGCAGAGAGAATAGGTGCAGTGGAAGAAGACATCCTTACACCCACTGCAGAGCAAGATACATGAGTACATCTTCCCCAGTTCAGGTGAACAATGAGAACAGAACTACTAATGAAACAGCAGCATAATCACCCAGATCAAAGCACTAAAACGAACCATGCTCTAATTACAGCAATAAAATACAACTCTGATACCTGCTAGCACTAGCTTTCAGTGAGTTATAACTTCACATGAAATGGATTTGCACCAAAAGGAGAAATAGCAACCAGCATTGCTGTGGCCATTTACTGAAAGTGAACTAGAGATGATGGTCTCTTCAAGTAAAGACTCTCATATGGTATTTGTCAGTTTGTGTCCAGTTCAGTTACTGTTCATCGATCAAACCAAGTATTCCAGACTCTGCCACAATGCAAATAATCGCAAGTGTGGGGCTCATAATTGAATGTCATCAATAAACTGAGCTGTAATCTCTTGGAAAGATTTCACTTTAGTTTAAAATCAGGCTCCTTCAGGACCAGCAGAAAGCTCCTCTTCCCATGGAGAGGAATGAACTTCACTGAATGAGATATCTAGGGGATTTTTCTTTTCCTCCCAAGTGGGTTTGCTCAAGTGTATATCATAATGGATTTTAAATTTAAATGAAAAGATTTACAAGTATTTAACTCCATCTTTTCCTTAAACACTAAAGGCAAAAGTTTGTTGGGAAGGGAGGAGGAAAAGAACAAACAAAAGACACGGAGCAACTCAAAAAGGACAAGAGTCTGCCAAGCACTACTAACATTCCTAGGAATCTTATCATTTGCAATTTGTCCTTAAAATAAAAAGGGAAGATCCATACCTTGCTTTGTACTTTTTTATTTATGATTTTTACAAAGCAGCACTAAAAAAAAATAATTTATGTACTGTGTCACAAATCTTTACAGCCATGCCAACCTCATCTACAACCTTCAATATGCTCACATAAACTGGGTCAGATCCAAGCAGTGGATAGGAGAACAGATAATGTAGGATATACATAGCAGTGTTTGCAGCCCTCAAGTACAAGTACACATGCAAGGGTGTATTGAAAAGTCAAGAATATTAAACAGGGAAGAGAGATCAACAGATAGAAACACAAGGAAGAGAAGGAGATGCCTGGTGGTAAAAACAAAGAAGGTGAGGGTTGGGATAAACAGAACAGGGAAGGTTAAAGAGAGAGAGATCAGAAGAGGAAAAATGAAAAGATGTGCATACAGGAGGAATAAGAGGACTTAAGAAAGAAAATGTAGTCAAGTTTTGAAAGATAAGAAGAACTGTAAGTGAAAACAAGAAGAGTGCTTAAACAAACATAACAGCATATGCTGAAGCCAATAAAATAACTCTCATTTAACAACATTAAGAAGCACTGATAGCAACAGAGAACTGAACAGAAACTGGGCTTCATGTCCAGATGCTAGAGGACGTTTATTTTAGTTTTAAGATGGTCCTGTTGTCCTGCATCATATAGTAGAAAAACACAACTGTGGGTACTCATGGTGACATTTTAGAACATCTTTACAGAATAAATGAAATCATACTTTGTGCTTTCTAGCAATGCAAGAACACAGGTACTCTAGATGATATTATTCACTGTTTCACAAAACATTCTTCAGTCTGTAGTGTCATCTGTGGCAAAATATCCCAACAGCTTCCTAAAATATCTTTATTCTCCACATAACATTCTGCTCTAGTCTACTAACTTAATCAGTGGACACTCCAGGCTCTATCCTACGCACAACTTATTTGCTGTCAGAGTAAAACAAGAAGACAGCCTCAGGATATGCCTTGGCATACCAAACAAAAAGATGATGTAGTGCTACCTCAATCCATTTTATCTTCTGTTCTCTCACTCTGCACAGTCTTTGGCCCAGTATCTCACCTGGTACCCATGCAGAATGATTTGCAGACATAACTGTTGTTAGAAGTTTATAGCCAGTTATTATTCTTTGTCGGTATTCTTAGTGCTGAAATGGGAGAAACACATGAATAGCTCTGCTAGTTCCATACTCTTAAGCCTGGAAAAACACCTTTACAGTCCACAGGAGACTGAGAGGGTTTCTTTTTCATTTTTCTTCTTCTTTTTCCCCTGGACTCTTTAAAAAACATTAGCAGCGTATCACTGAGTAGTAATACATTTGGGATCCTCGGAACTCTATACATTCAAGATAAAATCATGCCTGATGCTAAATAAATCCGCTGCCTGTCCTTTTATACTTCACAAGGGATCCACTTAAAAAGATCTTCTGCCCTGTGGTAATCACTGAGGGATTTCTAATGCAAGCTGCTCTACATGGAAACAACTCTGCTCACTCAGCATGACTGGCAAGATGAGGACAAAAGAGCTTTTGCTTTAAAAATAAAAAATAAAAAATAAATCAACAAAAAAACCCCTAACTCTTCCAATCGCTCCATATAAACAAGAGAAGGTACAAACTCTCACAGTAAGTAATTGGCTTCAGTGTTGAATAGCCACTGTAATGTAAATAGCCAATACACTGAGAGCTATTACTTTGCCTCAAACTGGTTGAAGTGAAGGAAGTTTTTCCAAGAAGTGTGCTGATTTTTTGTCAGAAAGGTACAGTCAACCTTGAAAGAGTTAACCCTTTCCTTAAGATTTGCAACGGAATTTGAATAGTAACTGTATGTTCACATACAGAAATAAAAGTTACCTCTCCAAATTACTAGCAATAGATAATCCTTTACAGAATATATACTTTTTTTTTTAATTATTGAGATTTTTAAAGAAATTACAAAAACAGTCCTCTGAGATACCTGATTTTAGTCTGTTCTAGAAGGAGACAATGTTTTGTACTCTAAAATAAGCAGTGTAGGTAAATTTCAACATTCATCACTAGCAAAAACAAAGAGTAAACTTCAAAGAAGATATTTTTATGCATCTTTAGCCAGACAAACATTAGTCCTTTCTCCTAACTGAAGCAGCTAGTCTAAAGAATGTTAACTTACTGCTTTCTAAATATGCAGATGTTCTGTTGTCATAGTTCCACAAAGTAATGAACATCTTCTTAATATTTAATAAACCTTGCATGCTGTCCCCAGGCAGGGAGCTCAGACTGTTGATAGCCAGCTACTAAATGGCCATTAAAATACAGAACATCTCTTTAAAATGTGCTTAACAAACAAGTTATATCACCTGCAATGAAATGTGAATTATTTCAGCCATAAAACTACTCTCATCCTACAAGAAACCTAGATATGTGGCACAGAAAGCTGGTACTTCCTGCCCTCTATTCTTACTCAAATAAAATCTTCACCCTGTGACAAAAGCTTTTTCCTAGTGCCATTCAAGCCAGTTTGCTGTACGGCAAAATGACAGACGAAAGGACTTGCTGTTGTTAAAAAATGCTATAGAGAAGCCATAAAGCTGCTTCTGGGGAATTTTGTTTATTGCCTCTTGTGTACAATCAAAGTCATAACATATTGCAATAATGATCTTCACTAATTGGATATAGAAGTCATTAATACAGAACAACAGTATTTGCGCACTTTAGCATTGGCTTTTTATATTCTAAAAGCAAAAACTAATGCTAATGAGATCAGATAGAAATAAGGAAAAAAACGAATGCAGTGAGGGCTAGATATTGCTTTTTCGTGGTGCTGCCACACTAGGGGTCCAGGTACATTTTGGATTCTGTGCAGAATCTGGCAAAGTAGATGGCCTTGCAAGGTAGAATACGTACTGAAATGTTGTGTAGGAAAGTGTTAGGCAAAATACTAAAAACTCCTAACTAGTTCTGCTCAATCACCACAGGTGTGCAAAGGCCGTATCAGCAGAGCTGGTATGGAGCTGCAGCGACTCATTAAGATCAGCTTTGTCACCAGACTGCTCAAGAATATCCCTGCATTGCCAGCACAGCTGTCCTAAGTTTGAAATAAATAACGTACGTTAGTATCAGAAGACAAAAATGAAGTAATTGGAAATAAATCTGGACGTTAGAGCCCAGTGTAGATGGCAGACAGTTTGGCTTTGGCCGTATAAGAAACAGAGTAAAAGAATAAACATGGTGCTTTTCACTGAAAATTTTTAAGAGTCCAAAAAACCGATCCTAGCTAGTCCTGTAAGAATTTCCTGGAATAAACTCTAGCTTTTTTGACTGTACTTCTTGGTGAATAATTGATTTGATGTCTGAAGAGAAGGAATAAACATGACTAGAGAAGAGCAAGCTGTCTTTTGAGATCAAGAACCTCTTTGAATCTCGAATATCCCTTCAATGTGAGGTGGATCCAGCTATCTAGTCCAGTGCTTTTGAGCTATAGGAGCCTGGGCTCCATTTATTAATTTAAAAGTTCGCAATAATTACATGGTCAGTCTTGCTTAAAAAAAACTCACATGGAATGCAAAAAACTCACATGCATTATTTGCAAGAAGGCAGAAAGAAAAAGGAAAAAAAAAAGTCACTACAGGACACCTCTGATCTATTCTCTTACTGCTCAGTATATGCAGGTTCTTTCCTGGAGTCATATCAATATGCAAACTCTGAATGGTGAGGAAGCAAACTGGAAATACAATTTTTCCAAAAGGCTTTTACTCTTACATATCCACGAAACAAGCAAGCATTGTGCAATACAAAGAAAGAGCACCGGCTGAAAAAAACCCAAATCCAAATATCCTTAATAAAGTTAAATATTTCTCATGAAAAATTTTTACACGTCTGTATTTACCACCAAAAATCTGAATAAAACTGCAAATTCTGAAAACTTTCTCACTCTAATAAGCACTACTCAATCTCTGGAGCTTTTAAATCTGGTTCTGAAATGCCATCTTTGCTCCTAGTCCTCTGATCAAGTGAATTAGATATGTAACAACTTGAATTTTTCACAGGTAGAATAACCTGTGAATTCTCATAGCATGAGAATGGACATACAGAGAATCTGCCTGGCTCTGGGGAAGGAAGAAATAGAAAGAGAACAAAAACAGGAAAAAAAAAAGAAGAAAAAAAGTCTTCTTGTTTCTTCCTGTCATGAACCAGGCCGTAAATCATTGACACTCCCCTTTCCCATATGCAAGAACACTGTTTCTATACCTTTCCAGTGAGCGATCTAGTTTCTTGTTTTACAGAATAGCTTGAGTCGGATGAGCTAAAAGTCAGAAAGCTTCAGACACTGCCAGAAATTCATGGAATTGGATATTCTAATACTGAAAGCACAAAATGGCACCGTAATTTACTCAGGGAAACATATGGGCCAAACATCTATCAAGGTAAAGTACACCTATGTCCTTTTCTGTTAGGAGACACAGTGACAAGAAAGAATAACCATAATGCTTGCCAAGTTGAGGTCTCAGTTCTACCCACTTGTGACGTTCTAACCATCATCAATGTTTGGTAGGCTGAGGTACGGTTATCCATGCATGATGCACTTCTAGTACCAGTAGCTCTACTCTGCTGCTGTCCTTGTATAAGTCTGCTTATTAGTTAATAGGCATGAACCATCCCACATAATAACTAACGTCAAGCTCTGAAAACAGATGCATCCACAATCAGAAACAAGACTTAGACCACAAGCTAAAGTTTAGTAAAGGAGTGTCATGTCTCTTGAGTGTTGAGCAGTATTCAATCAAACAGCAAAGACAGAGGCTGTTGCTCTTGGTAGCCCACTGCAAAGTGACTGCTCCAATGTTTACTACAGTTTAAGCATGGAGAATGTAGATATAAACAGATACTAATTCCAATTAAATTAACTGGAGCCAGAATGCAGCATGCTATAAATGCAGAATGTTATAAAGATGTTCTGTTTCTCAGACAGTTCACTGGGGTCCTCAAAAATTGCAAGGCTGCTCTCAAATCCCTGGCCAACAGTAGCGCTCAATTGCAGAAGGGGAATTCTACTACATAGATAAACACACACACTTTTCTTATACATTAAGGTTGACTGTAGTGTATTATAGAGTAGATTCAAACTTTCAGTTTTAGAAGACTGGCCAGACATCAAAATATTTTCTTTGTAAATGAGAGACCGTGGCACTTCCACTCTTCATCTTAAAAGACTACCAGTCTAAGCAGATAGTGTAATTAAGTAACCCAAGACTGTGTACAGTGTGAAAGTTTTAGCTTAGAGTAGTAACAACAACAAAAAATCTTAATATTGTAAATCTGAACGTTGTACCAGTACCAACTTCATGAATTTCTTAAGCTTAACAGTGATCTGAGACAAACTCATCTAAATGTTTCTGGCAATAATTGCCTCTCTGTTTCATATTTCAATTTTTCTAGTACAGTACATCTAATAAAAAAAAATCCAACTTACACAAAAAGGCTGGTACAGCAGCTAGCTAATAAAATGTCTACCTTAATGGCGGATTTCCATGAGACTGTACATACAGCTATCTCAATATGTATGGATACAATTAGGCAGCATCTGTGAAGAAGGGTCTTAAAGGCAAAGAAAATAAACCCTAAACAGCCTGGATTGAATAATGAATGAGAAGTTTTGAAGCTTCCAAGCAAACAGACTGGCTGACTGCCTGTGGAAAGCAGAATCTTGAATAAAAATGTCATTGTTGCAGCAGTATGAATCTATCATTTAAGACCTTACACAGCATTCATTACACACAATAAGGAGTCTTCTGAAATTATATAGCTCAAGCAATATAGGAACTTTCTGGAGTAAGGAGTACTGCAGAGGGCCCTAGAGGCAAAAAAGTTGTTATCACAGAATAGTAGCACCAATGCTTCTTAATCTATGTCTAGTAAAAAAAAAACAAACAGGAAAAACTTACCCTTGTGATATGACAGAATTTAATTTTAAGTCTACAAGTAGTTTTTACTTATATCCCTAACTTTATTCTTCTAGCTAGCAATCAAAGACTCTTGCTCATTAGATTTTAAGAACCATCACCCAGACATCTTTGGAATATACATTTTAACTTCCTATGCTGACACTCTGCTATCTTGCACTGTGGTTGCAATCAGACTTTGAAAGATCAGTATTTGTATCCCACATGGCTGCACACACTAACACATGAAATAAGAGCACATAACTAGAAGAAAGAATTTAAATTTCTAAAAGCGTTTTATCATCTGTGTAATTGTGATTTGGGAGCTTTAAGAATTTCTAAAAATATAAAATCTATTTTGTTTTACTCTTGATCTTAAAGTCTCCTAAGGATAAGTATCAGATTCTGCCAACACCCTTAAATGAAGATTATGTGTTCCTAAGAAAGATTGTACAGAGGTAGTTCCATTTTCCTACCATGATGCTACAGCTAATAACCTTTCTCTGAACCATCAGGGCAGTATGATCTTCTGAAGCAGATGATGTCTCAGAAATTAAAGAACTGCAAGCACTGGCTGGCTCTTGATAAAGTAGTCAATAATTTGCTTATCCAACTTAACATATCTGTTCTTTTATTTAGAAAATAATTATTCCTGTAAACAATCATTAAAAACATACACGTGCTACATAAACTGGAGATGCCCTGAGCTATGATCCAAACAGGAGGCCTATCAGAGGAACACATCAACAAGCCTGCCAACAAAAATAGTTCACTTTCCTTCACCATCCACAAACACTGTGCTCTAATTGTAACTAGGATTAACTTTAATATATATAACCACTTATGGAATTTCAAGAAGAAAGCTTTTGTTGTTGTTGTTGTTACCACAAAAACCATTACATATAACCTTCTCCCTCTGAACAAAAGGACTTTATGTATGTACTGTAACTCTTTTCTCTGTGGATTTGAAATTACACACAGTAGTGCCAAAGGTAAGTCGTTTCTAGAGGTTTAATACATTTCTGAGGTTTTTTTTTTCTTTTTCTCCCTCTTGTGAAATATATCTGTGGCCCACAGCAATCACTTTAGACTTTTTAGACACGTCCGGATAGAGATAGATGACACAAGTAATCTACTTATCTTCCTTTTCCATCACCAATAAAAGTGACAGTCTGCCTAATTAGGCCTAATAAAGCAGCAGCCAAGAGAGGGGCTCAGCAGCGATCTAAAGAGAAATGGCATTGACCCACAGATACAGGTGCCGCCTTGAGGCAGTACTGGTATTGCTTTATCTTCAACACATTACATCTAGCTCATACCATATTCAAATGCAAGTAGCATGTTTTTCTCCTCAATTCTTAGATCAAGAACAAAAAACCTCATCTAATCAAAAAAGGCACTGACAATTTTTCAGTCTCACATTAAAAGCAAAGAGTCATTCAGAACAGTGCACTCCGTATTCTATTTTATAATATCACTTTAAGCTATTTCTTTGAATCACAGACATTTCTTTGTTAAGAAGGAAAATCAAAAATTCATCAGAAGAAGTTCTCATTTTTTTTCTTTTTTTCCTCACCTCTTTTTTCCTTCTTTTTTCCCCCCTTCCCTTAAACAGGGCTACAACATGGGGTTTTTAGCTGGAACCAACATTTATAGAAGTTAGGGAACCTTAAGCAATTATTAGTGGTGAGAGTTTGACACGCCTGAGAGTTGTCAACAACTGACTTTATTAAAGTAGAAGGAAAGGGAAATAAACGATGCTCTCAGCAAAATTAATACACAGCCTGACAAATTAAAGATGTAGTGTCTTTTTAAACTAGAAGAAAAAAAAGCGAACTCTGCATGAAACAGCATTTTAAGTACATCTTTGTAAAAATTATCTGATTGTCAAAAGGTATGAAAATAAATCAAGTCTACAGCTCCATGCGATGTTTCTACATTTGCTCAGTACCAAAAAAGTCTTTTTTTGTTTTTAATCTGCAAATACTCTTCATTCTTATTAGCCCAGATTGCTGAAGGCTGTTTTTGTTCAACTAAAACTAAAGTACCACTTTAAGTGCACTCCTTCCAAGTGAAAGGTGTGTTCAACAACACAAAGGGCTTTATTTCAAATTACTGTTTAAGTTTTTGTATTGTCTGAATGAGATGCAAAACCAGCTACAGTTCTGTCTAGAAAGGTGGGCAATGCTTTGCAGAACACCAGCACACCTCAAATGCCAGCTTTTGCGTTAACAGTAATCAACACCAGTAATACCTGTCCTGTCAATATTAATATCTGCTATTTAAAATGCATACATAGAACTGTGAGTGAAACACTTCTTTTGTTAGACCTGTTGCTTTAAAAATACACAGTACTAGTCTATGTAACTAACTGTCACAAGATATCACTAGGACTGCAGCCACTGAAAGGGGAAAAATAGAAAGAAAAAAGGAAAAAAAAAGGAAAAAGATCTCCTAGTTCATTCAAAGCATTAGCTTGTCTGTGAACACCAAAAAGAAGAGCTCTGTGGTTCAAATTCAAAAGCTTTTATTTTAATCAAAAGATTTCAGTTTACCTGAATGGTGTTGATTTGGATCCTTCAAGATCACAAGATAAGAGTGCTTTAGAATAGAATAGAAAATTAGAGCACAAAAAAGTCTGACCAGTTGAGGCTGAGAACAAAAATAAGTGCGTGGTTTTTTTTTAAATCTTTTTATCCACTGCATGAAAATGATCCTAGGGGTCACTGGGTAATGACCAGCTAGTGGGTGCCAAAGAGCAGTTTTTCTTTTAACTAATTAAATGTAACTTGTTAGAACAGTGGAAGTCTTTCTAAAGAAAGGTTTAGCTACTCGCAGTTACTCTTCACATTCATATTCACAGACATCATAGAAATTACAGAAAAGGACAGACTGGAAGGGATCTCAGTGATCATTTAGTGCAATTTATCATGATAAAAACAGGGCTGAGACAAGATTGAAAAATATTATCCTGATATTCCAGTGTATTACTCCAATATTCTTGGGACAATAATAAAGTAATAAATATTTTTCTGAGCAATCAGACAATCAGAAGGAAATACAGAATATGGAAAATATTCAGAAAGTGTGTATGAAGAGGGAATGTACCTAAACATAGTCCAGGGACTGAAATGCTAACAGGTATGAACTGCAGAAGGACACGCAGAAGAATTGTGATCCACTATTGAGATGTGATGGATACTGATGAAACCCAGCATTTAGCCTAAAAATGATAATATTCTACCTTTCAGTGATTACCACGATACCTTCACAATGCTGAACTTGTCACTACTCGAAGCCTCTTAAAAGAAAAAAGGCTTTCAACTTTTGCTGTTTCACTTAGATGAAGACAAATAATAACCACAATTTGAGAAGTTGGACTTCACCGTAACTACCACAGAAGATGCAGAAAATCAGACCCAGTTCTTCTCCAGTTCTACTGAAAACAGAAATGTAATTTTTAAAAAATTAGCCAGCTCTAACAAGCCAAATGATGTGCAAGTTATGCTGAGCGGTAATATCGAGAGATTTGCATTTGGTAACTAAAGCTAAATAAGGGACAACAGCCTTTGCAGAAACACTCTTTTACTTGCTAAGAGTTTTATGCATACTAACAGAACTATCTACATGTACTGGGAAAATATTTTTATCGTCAAAAGCATAATACCGTCAATATCACAAACATAGGAAAAGCATAAAACAGTACGAACAAAAAAGTGCATTTCCCCACTGGTCAACCAACACTGAGAAACTGCTCCAAGTTACTTACGATGTTAAGCTTTGAAAGCAGACTAGCTTTTTATTACTGTAGGGAGGATTTCTATTCTGTTAGCCTCAGCTGCCACAACTGCTAAGGCTACTGTTAACACTATTAGCTCTAGCACAGTAAATTCTTTCAGGACACAGGCACCAATGTCAAAATGACTGCTGAAATTACCAAAAATTTGTACCTAGGCTGAGAAAAAGCCAAAGAATTTGCTCTGAGAAAGCTCTCTACAAGAATAAGAGCATTTCTACAAGGTATGAAGAGCAGACAAAAGTAAACTATCCGATACTCAGAAGGCAGGGTATCTTGGGATGAGGAAGGCACCACTTAGGACACTTCTGAAAACCACACATTTGGGTCAAAAAAACCAGAAACATTTCATACTACCAGCATACCAACTGTGGTTACTAATGGCAGTGGATTACAACATGAACACCAAGCTCTTTCCTAAGCCTGCATTTGAACAGACTCCAGAGTATTGAGGGCAATTGTGCTGAGAGTCTAAGAGATATCCACCTCTATACCAGCTCCTGATATTGCGGCATCTGCTGGCTCAGCAATGCTAACTCAGTCTGAATGGGTAATAGACTGCCATAAAACCCTGAACCCTTAATGAAGTGAAATAATGTGATTTGCTGAAAATGCTTGGCCTTCTTTTTATTATTATCTGAAAAGAAATAACAGATGTATGTCAGTTTAGGAATATAGCAGATTTCACTGTCTCGCACTAGTCAAAGCTAAAATGCTCTGCTGGGAATCCTCATCCTGCAAGTTCGCAACACGCAACATCTTATTCGTTTATGAACATGGTTTCCACCTTAGTACATTCATGATAGAAAGCTTGTCATTATATAAATTTATGGGCTAACCTAAATTGCTTTATGTGTTCTAAGACCAGAAAAATTTAGTTATCACTAACACGCAGAACGTAAGCAAATAAGATCCTATTAGCAATTTTTTGCTGCAGTGATATCCTCTCATGAATGAGGTTATTGTTCCAGAAGTACAGCAAAGCTCACTTCCAGATCTTGCTTTGAGAAACTTGCAATTTTCCTGGACTAGTTTCCAAAGGTACTAAAAAACTTCCTCTTTTGAAAGAAACCTGGTGAGGTTCTGCTCTCTTAAAGACTTGGCCCAAGACACTTCTTAGTAAATTTTAAGACAGTTACTATATGGAGCTTAAAGTTAAAAGCAGTTTGTTTGTTTGTTTTTTTCTCTGACACCTTCCAAGGACACTTCACTAATTTTTGTTGAAAACAAATGTTCAGCCTCTCCAGGAAATTGCTGCTTTCTCATTTTTAGTCCAACGAATTATTCATATAAGAAGAAAAGTCTTGAAATAGAAGTTGTGAAATTTCATAAAACAGAAAGGAAAAGAAAAAGGGTTTTTTCATCAAATCAAACCATTGAATGATTCTTTTTGTGTCCGAGTTTCAGGTTCATACTCCCTGATATCTAAGCAGCAAACGGCTTTGACTTTGATTTTAGTAGATCCTGGGTAAGTATAGAATGTCCATCTCCTTTAAGATCTTACAAGGCCATTCTTTTGGCTGAACAGCTGACTCATCGTATTGATGGCAAAGATCTAAAGGTGATCTAATGTTGTTTGTTAGATTGGATTTCTGGCGTGCACATCATTATGGGGCGTAACTATAAGATCTAGCTGGAACTGATGAGTAATGTCCAGTGGTTTTCTGCAAGCTGCTGTCTAAACTACATCTTTCCTATGTCTGTATTGGTATCACTTCATCTTAAGTTGGGAGAGTAGGCAAAGATATTGCCAAAGATCAATTGTTAAGATATGCTACTTTAAAAAGCATTCCGAATTTACTATGAAATGATAAAATAAACTCACTTCATTTCTACAGAAATTAACAACCTTCAGATTCCCCACACACTTACTTACATTTCATGATTTAGCACCTTACGATAAGAAGAATTTACACCTTACCATAAGAAGATGCAAGACAATATATTTATAAATCTGTCATGCGTCAGCTTTCTTTTCTCTTTTTGGGAAGGACTGGGAGAATCTTCTAGAGAGGCAGATATTCATAACAATGCTCTGAGGGTTAAATAATGATACTGAAGGGGAAAATTTAGGTCAACCTGCATAGTTTCATATGGCCTTAGTGACCAGTATGGAGCTGATCACCACAGCTGATGATTACACAGAAAAAAAATTCTCCCAGTGCTCCGTAAGTAAACAGAAAATGCTAACCTTAGCATATTCAAAGGAGCATTTTAGCATGCAGTCATTAAGTTATCTCTTGGTTATTTATTTCTTCTGCTTGTTATTAGCTGTGTGAAGAATATCATTCTAATTATGTCAGCCCAATCAGCAGTATTGCATGTCCAGGCTCATTTCCATTAGTTTGAGCTTTGTCTTTCACACTGTGATACTAATTCAATGAGACATCAAACATTTAAATCGACCCAGGATGCCGAGGTCAGGCAGTTTTGCCCTTCCACTCTATTAGCACTCGAGTGTAATTGTGTTTGTCACTCCCCGCATGACTAATAGTATCAGGGTGACTATCAGAGCACAAATGAGCAATGCACTGATATATTATTTTGTTCTATAATATCAATATGTGTTTATTCAGTGGTTGTGTTAGCCAAGTTGAAATATTCACTTTAATACAGTAACCATAAACTGTTCACTTAAACAGGAGCATTCACTCATACAATTACTTTGCAGAAATAGAATTTTGCTTAAGTGAGAAAAATGAAGAGTCACTTTAAAAATAAGCTTTCAGATTCTCAGTGTCACAACCTAAATTTGGTCTAAAAGCATCAGTTCATATGCACAACACATATGCAGAGCATATATAACAGTTTACAGTATATAAATATAAATGTATTATGAACTATATGTAATTAGAGAGTGCATAAACCACTGAAGCAATTTAAAAGCAGTTTGCATTTTAAGAAAAATTGAAATTTTAAGTACAAGTCCTCGAACTCCATACCTGAAAAAAATGGAACCAAAGAATTTCCTTTACTCTGGTGCAATGGTGCAATCCACTACGGAATTTCAGCACGTGCTTGACTTGAAAGATGCAGGTAATCGCTAGCTGATATTATTCTTGTACATAAAGCAATGCATTTGCCCTAATAAAGGAAAAAAAAACCCACAACTTTTAAAAATAATTCAGCATATGAGAAAATCTAATAAATCCAGAAAAATGTAAATTCTCTGTCTTTAGAACGATAAAGCCTCTGAGTATTTTAAACACATTATTTCTTTAACAGGTGGTTTTATAATAATTAACATTATCAAGTTCCTGCACATTTCATTTTCTTGTATATGTTGTAAAATCTATGCTTTCTAGGTCAGAACTTACACCACCTTAAGGGGACACTGACTTTCATCTATAGCATACATATTTTTACACTTTCATTCCTTGATGCTGAATAAGGAACATGTGGTGCATCTTTGCGTCAGTTATACAACCAGCTCATTGCGGGTTTAGGAGATGGGTGTGTGCATGTACTAATTTATCATTTACACTGAAGAAATACTTCTCAGTAGTATACAGTAGTTTTCAATACTTCCATTGTACCACATAAACTTCAGAGAAAATAGTTCAAACTTTTATCATCTTACATTAGTCCTACTATTAAAAAAACACACACAATAACAGTTAGTCAACAATGTGGACCATTTCACAAAATTTTGGGATGCTTAAGTAATTGTCATTGCATATGTTCAACACGAGACTTGAATATATGCCATGTCTAGATGCATGTTTTGAGTTTCACTGACTCCAAGAAGGTATGTGAGCGGTTTATTGACACAAAAACCAAAAATTTGTTCTTTCAGTTGATTAGAGATAATATGAGCTGAACTTCTTGATGTGTGCACATCACTGAGTACTAGTAACCAATATCCTCTACAGTCTCTGCTTGTGATGAATCTACAACAGACCAAACTTGGCATCATGCCCAGTCTACCTTATATATCTTCTCCAAATCATAAACTTCCTAAACTAATGCTTCTCTGTGCAAAGAGATTGGGAAGAGAATAAATCTTCAGCCTTATCAGGCTGTTTTAATTCATTGAACTTGTACGTGTTAACTGAAAAACTGATCCTTATAAATAGACATCAAAGAGACACAAGTATATTTTAATAGTTTTTCATTGACCTTTTCCTACCTGAACATCTCAATAGAATGAACACATCTAACTTCCTACTACACCACAATTCAGTTTGTTCCCATTTCTAAGGCAATAGCAAAGTACATTTCTTAATTTCTTTAATTTGTCAGTACCATTCTTGATCATTAATAGCTCAGACATAAATTGTGTATTTATTCTATCTTCACGAGTTCCTCAAATAAACAAAAAAGTAACTTCTAGGAGATGCATTACAAATGGGACAACTCATTTCTAGCCTCCCCAAGAGTAGAAACCCAAAAGTGTCTGCTGTCACTGATTTGCAACACAGTCTTGCATGTACCACTAAAAAGTACCTTTTAATCATACTGACCAGTCTGTGCTGAAGATATGCTATAAGCTACCAAGCGGAACTCAAGAGATATATTTGTCTAAGGTACATTTACTTTGCTGCACTACAGATGCAGCAAATATTTGTGTTCCTAACTATGCCCTTCCCAATTAGGTTGTTATGTATTTCTAATGAGAAAAAGTAGGTTTCTCTGCTCTGAGTTCAGCTTCAAAGACTTTTTTTTTTTTTTTTTTAATTCTCATCAGTGACAAGCAATACCTATATATAGTAGAGCTGGTGCATGCTTTTCTAACAAAATATTTATTTTGATAAAAAACAAGCTAAGTGTGGGTGGCAGGAAAAACTGTTTTCTGCCCAACTCTAATTATATATGTATTTAGACACATATGTGAAGAGTAAATGTACTGTTTTGCATACTTTGTTTTTGCCTACCCATTCACAGTAATTAAGCCCATGTGTATTATATTTATTCCCACGAGTTCAACCCTCCCTTTTGACAACTCCAACGATTAAACATATACTTCTAACAAGGCTATGCAACACATGCCACTTGGTTGCAAGAACTTTGCTTTCTATTATAAACATATGGCTTTTTAAAAAAACAACAGCAATGTCCAACTTTTTCTCTTTTCCCCTTTAAATTATGCTTCTATCAATATAAGCAGCAGCTCTAAACAGAAAACATTTGTCATCCCAAAGATGAGAGCATTATCCTTCATTCAGCAATGCAACTTCTGTGTGGCTTAGGAGGAAGGTATACCAGTGCCTTGAGGGCCATCCCAACTACATCCAGAAAAGGCTGAGAAGTAATTATCACATTTATATTAAAATCATAACACAAGAGAAAGCACTGTCACTGGAAAGCTATCCATGCCACAGATAGCCAGCTGGTTGTAAGGGCAGCCTCAGAGGTTCCTACCCTAGAAATTAATGAAAAGTTCTGGACAAAGTTTATGGCTCATACACCAGTACAATTTTTTTTTTCTCTTCAAGTCTCCATTACTAATTCTTCACCAAAGATGATGATTAGCTGAAGCAGCCATTTGACTGGTAGGCCAGTGGAGTACTTGAATTCCAAATCAGTGACAGCTATCTTCTGCAAAGTACAATTGGAAATAAAGGTTTTTCAAGAAAACCCAGCATCACTCCAGCCACAGTCAAAAGAGGCTCAATAGCAAAATAAGTTATGCTTCAAATTATAACAATATGGCTCACTGATCAAGCTTATGTGGCTGGTACTTGATCTAACAATGCAGATACTGTGAGCACCAATTAAAAAGCTAGGCAGAGTGCCATGGCAGAACTCAATTTTGACTTCCTTGCTGAAGGAGGGATTGTTTGCCCTCAACACAGATAATCAGGGCTAACACTGTAACTCAGTATCCATTTCCTTTGAAAATCACGTCCATTATAAAGACTCCATGGTTACAACTTAAAGTAACAAAAAATCCCCATGTACCCTTCCAATCAATTTGTACAACAAACTGTGGGGAAGTTCGATTGTTCAAACACTGTAAATCGGTGGGCTATTTTGCTAGGGAAATAATGAAAATACAGTTTCAGCGTTTATTGCATAGGGGGGAAGAGGAACACAGACAAGTCAAGCAATCAAATGCACTAAACTAACTACTTTTATTGTAAAGAAAAGGTTCACATTCTCCATTTTTATACTTTTGGAAGCACACAGGGTTGAGGCCTGCAAATCCTTTATAGTGTATTTATGGAAAAAAAAAACCAACAAAAAAAAAAAAAAAAAAAACAACCAACAGCCCAAAACCATTTGCAACTCAGTTGTCCAAACTGTTCACAATAGTATAGTGGCAGTGATATACCCGCGTGGTCCAAGCCCATGCAGTACTGCTCCATCTGCAATCCACCATTATCGCACACACCATACATGACCCACTCCCAACCCCACACAATTCAGAACAGGGCATCTTTTAGGAAAGACTACACTGAATTTGAAATATAAACATAGATGTCAGAGGAATACCAATGTAAAGCAGAGAAATCATAGGTGTTTCTGAAACATTTAGTAAACAGAAACACAGGAATTTAAATTCAGCAATCTGAATTCAGTTCCTTGTTACAGACTGCTGAATAATTCCATGTTTCAAACCCTAAACTAACAATTTTCTGCTTAATTTCCAGTGCAGATTAGAATGTGCTAATATACAATGCAATCTACTACAGCATTGAACTCAATATCCATACATTTATATATATGTATACATACTCACCTCTAAGATAGCATAGATTTACACTCTTGAAGTAAAACACACAGGTGTGACTTCAAAAGGATTTGCCTTTATTTGCCAGATAAAATTACAGACACATCACGTCTGCAGTAGTGGTCCTGATTCCACTTTATGTGAGATATGTTGTCCCTTTGTTTGCTGCTGACAAGCGTAAAGAGCCACTTTCACTGCAGATAATAATGGTTAATTTATCACACCGAGCAGTGGCTGACCTCTGTGCGTCCCTGGCCCTCCATCACCTTCACACCTGCTCAAGCTAATTGTTAGAGCCAAGTGTAAATGAAAATCAACTGGGCTAATAATGGATGGAGGCCATTACTCGCAACAGCACGTTGCTTTACAAAGGTTTATCAAGCTTTGAAATAACTAGTCCCTTATTCACAGTTCCTTGTTTTATAAGCAAGGGTAAGACAAACACTTCAAGCCAGGAAAGAAAACCAGGCAGCAGGGCAAAATGCTTAGGTTTGAAGCTGCTTCTATAGAATCTTAGCACAGCAAATAACACACAGAGATTAGAAAATGCAAGCTGGAATTCCTATTTTTAAAATTCTGGACCAGGGGAAGCAATTTGCCCATTCAATGTACTGTAAGTCTGCTAAGAATAATGTACAAGTATACTGATTAATAAACAGACAAACATGTGAAAATCCAACCCATAAGTCCTTCATAAAACATACTAGGGATATTCCCAGTAAAAAGTACAAGATACTCTACAACTTTAAACACTGTTTCAAGGAAGTTTATCTTGCAGGTACCCCTGGCTTCAGAAATCTCAAAATAGAACATAAAACGCCAAAACAACTTATTAACATTTTAGCAAGTCCAGCCTTCCATATCTACATTTGTTTTCATCCAATAGGAAAATAGTTATTTAACACCTTTGTCTCATAAATAATTATAAAACTCAGTGGAAGGTTTGTCTCTAACTTCAAACCTGAGGACACAGAGAATGTAAGTATTTATGCAAGAGTTGCTACAGTCTCTTCAAGATCCCACCTACATAACTGTTTGCTCATACATTCAAGATCGCTCAACAGAAAACCAAAGGCCACTTCTAGCTTGTGACCCATGTTTGGACTGTTTTTCAAGCAAAAACTCAGAAACTACAGAAAGCTAATGCTGGGTAGTAAGCTTTAAACACATCCTAGCTGTATCCTGGGGCTTTCGGTGATCTATGTTAGGAAAAACAGAGACACCTTTAA
>PPHD01000311.1:0-75658 GCA_002909625.1 Bambusicola thoracicus | reverse complement strand
AATATTCTCATGCAGTGAAACTGCAGAGTTGTCAATCTTCAATGGGGAGAGAGAAAGCAGGATTTCAGAGAACTCCACAAGAAACAATCAGAGGGAGCACTAACAGGGATCAGCACTCCTTCATACAAAATCTTGAAGTCCGCTGGCTTATACTGCCTCATCTTCCTACACAAGGAAATTTTGCGATTGCTTCAAGAATACTAGCAAAAAACATCAGTAATGATTTTACGCTAGATCATGAAATATGTTTAAATACATGTGTTAAGCACTATGGAACTGCCAAAACTTGCATGATACTCTTTTTCTGCTGGCAGACTGTCCTATGAAACACTTATGTTAAGAAAGAAGTATATCACCTTAGATGCCATTGAGAAATACTTTGCTACAGAAATTAAGAAACAGAAGTTACTTGCAGACTATGTCTGGCATTCATCTATCTGTAATATTTGACTGGGAAAACCTACAAGTTAAAATTTATAATCACACAAGGTAAGTTAGGAAAAAACATAAACCTGAAGAAAACATGTCTTCTATTGCATATGAGACAGTTTCGTGGATAGTGTAATGTTTTCTATTTATAATGCTACCTTGTACTATTAGATCTCACAAGAGGCTATAATTTCACTATTTACCTCACTGCGATACTGAGATACAATAAAAGAAAGTATTTTACTAATGCATATGCTCCAAGGACAGTAGTTCTGATTCTATTTACACAACACTACAAAGCTATCATGAGATTCCTGCATTTTTAAATGAAGTACTGAGCACAAGATAGCTGAAAATATTTTCTTTAAATGAATTTGAAATGAACGATGAATCTACAACTCATATGTTCAGCTTCACAGTTTAAAACCAAATATTGCAACGTGGGAGTAAAACAAAGTAAAGATAGTGTAAAAACAATGGTTCGGTGGCCATTCAAAGTTCATGTTTTCTTTTTCTTTTTTTTTTTTAAATTTGGTTCCCTTGGTGGTGTTGGTTTATTTTTTTTTCCCCCCATCTCAAAAAAATCTACATGTATCAACATCCTAAAATGATCAGGGGTGTGGAGAAGCAACTATGAGAACTCAGACTGTTTTTCTCAACAAAAATAGTTAGAATGGATACTACATCTCTCCAGATGTAAATCAAGAACATGAACACTGAGATGGAACAAACATATTTACCATAAAGCCAATATGGGTACACAATCAAAGGGATATAAATCAGACACAGATAAATCTTTGCTGCAATACAGCAAGCAAAATTTCTTTCTAATTGGAAGAGCAGCAAGGTCTGGAAAGTGCATCCTGTAGTAGTAACCAGTCTCACAATCTGATTAGTTTCAATAGAATGCTTGATTGATTATCAAAATGGTCGACATAATCACTAGCTAATTGGATTCAATATGCTAACAGGAGTATTTTTAAAAACAAAAAAGAATTGCAAGAAGACATACTTACCACCTTCCATCTTTCTTTGACCAAGATTCCCACAGTGAGGATGTCAGGCTGCTCCCCACCTCCACTCATTGCAACCTCCTGACGTGATGGAGCTGCTATGCCACGTCTGTGTCAGGAAAAACCATCCAGATCCCAGGAGAGGCTTCCATTTAACCACTGGCTGAAGAATAAGAGCAGAACATAAGGCAACACTGGCATGAAATACAGAAACAGTTATGTTTCTCACACAGCATGTTAACTAGGTGTTTTGTATCCTATATTGACTTGTGTTAGAATTACAGCCAAGCAGTTTCCAGTACATAAAGAAATCCAAGTATACTGTTCTTTATATATATACTTTTTTTTTAAAGTCTATTAATAAGAATATGTATGTAACTTCAAAATGCTGTAAATTAGAAGCACATTTTTTTATTTTAATAACAATAACTTCTAATCAACTAAATAATTAACACTTTGGTAGATAATTGATTAAATAATAGTAATATATAATAGCAACTTAGAAAAAGATATTAACCTAAAAATTATACAACTAAAAACAGATACTTACATTGGAATTGCAATTAATTTTTAATTTATTGTGATGCCTACCAACTACTTCATGTTTTACAATGTAGTTCACATACTTTGCATTACTATGTCTGCAAGTACTGTTTCACTGGTTTATGCCAGGGTTCAAATAACTAAAGAAAATAAAAACTCCTAAAAAACAAACAAACAAACAACCCAAAGACCTGAAAAAACTTTGTTGGGTATTTCAGTTTAATTCTTTAACTTCCTGGCTTTTGGTAATCAACTCTAAAGCAAACTTTATACAGCAATTTATATATTATATTTTGAGGGGAGGGGAGGAAGATTAATCCACATACAACGGTTCTCATCAGCACCTACTCTAATCACTTAAGAGCTTACTTCAATTCTTTGCAACCAGCTTCTCTAGAACTGTGCTTGTTACACTGATACAATGATAGAAGCTCTCTTACTCAATAATACTCTTCAAAAGTCTATTTGATTCAGTTTTATTTCAATCACTTTCAAAACAGCATAAGCTAAAATTGAAAAAACCTCTCACACCAGAATCAGCACGCAAATGGTAAACACCGGCACAACCATTCTGATGTCAATTCACAGGATGTCATTTCATACGTAGAAATGCTCAGTTCAATACCATGCCTAAGTTATACCTAAAAACCGCAAGAAATAAAACTAACAAAATCCCACTGCTTAATCAATCAAAGACAGAGGTTTAACACAACAGTAATTACATTTGGCTGTGTGTTTTCATTCTATATTAATACTCATTTTTCCTAATTCATTTATGCCTTTCTCACTTCAATTGTAAATTCTGACATTTGAGCCAAACAAAACAGAAACCTCTGGAGGAAAATTAATCTGAATTAGTTGAAGATTTAGATTTATACCTAATTAGTTAGAGTGGATTAGATACCTGTGAAAGCACACTTATTAAGAATACACAGCTTGAATTGGTTTAATTCAAACAAATGAAGGGAAACCAAATTAATATTGTATATTCTGAGTCAAAGTGTCCACCCTGGAATTTAATCAAGTTGAACTAAACCAATTTCCATTCTACTTGCGCTGGTAAATTCTCCCTGTAGATAAGGTCAAAATTATAAAGCAAGTTGTAGTAAGTTAAGTTAACACTCCTAGCATTATTGAAATGCTGACTATAATTATTGGCCTTTTTGAGAGAGTTATCATAACACAGACAAGAATAAGCTAAAGAGAAAATTAAACAGCAGTAACAAGTTGATAAAGGTCTATTAAACACTTCTAAAATCACATGTTTACAGCGTGCTCCACAATTTTTTCATCTGCTCCAGTCTTTGTTCACCCTTCCACCCCCTTCCAATTATGTGGTGTTTTTCACTAAGTACTGTGTTTACTCCTATATCTTTCTTTATTTTCCTACTTCTTTTTTTTTCCCTGGCAAGTTTGAAAAAGAAAAAAGCAGCGGAGAAAGTATTCATCTGGTTGGAATGAGATCAAAAGTTGACAAGTATGAATTCTGCTAAAACTTTCTCACAAGAAAAATTCACCATCTGTAGAAAAAGTAAATGCTTTGTTAAATACATGACAACAATGATTTTAGAGTTTTGTACTGGTATTTCTATCAGCCTTGATCTAGTATCTGATTAGATACCTTTTTATATATACATTTCAAATCACCATTTATAGTCATAGCTCTGATAATATTTCTGAACTCTCTCAATTCCTGAAGCCTTGAGCACTCTATGAGAGCATCAGTAACTAACCCAGAGTGCAGCGTTACCAACAGAAACATACCACTCTTTTAAGAATGACCTTAAAAGCACCATAATGCTGCAGATTGTATCTGCATGGCCAGAATAAAAATCTTCTTCATTTATGCACAATTCTGCACAAATCTTACTCATAAAGAATCAGAATATCCCAAGTTGGAAGGGACCCACAAGGATCACTGAGCCCAGCTCCCGGCTCCACTAAGCACCACCCAAAATCCAACCTCTATGTCTGAGCATGCTGTTCCCTTGGGTCCTGTTGCCGTCACCAGAGGGCTGAGATCAGCACTACCCATCCGCTCCCCTCATGAGGAGCTGCAGGCCACCATGAGGCCTCCCCTCAGCCCCTTCCTCTCTATTCCAATATACTGACTCCTTATTCAATCTCTTGCCATCCTATATCATTGGAAAGCAAGAACATTTATTCTACATTATCATTCTCTAGTATTTAAAACACCAAAAACTGAGGACACATTAAAGAATCAGGGACAGGGACAGTTCTCTCCTGACCTCTGAAGTTAAGGTGCTAATCACCATCTGAAGCTTAAGAACTTAGCACTACTTTGATGCACATAAGATAGCCAAGCACTGTTTCACCTAAGAAAGACAAACTTTATAAACATGTTGAGGTTAATTTGGATAACTTTGTGCTCTTCAAGACCCCAAACATAGGAGTCTCTAAGTACTTTGATTTCAAGACCACAAGAGTTTGAAATTAGCCTGTTCAGGCAGCTCTTCACCCTCTGCAGTGTAACTGCACATGTACTTGGTCATCAGACTCCAAGCAACAAGGTCCCTGCTCTCCTCTATAAAGCGTTCTGTCAAGTCCCTTCCCTCACAGTGAGCAGACTTGGTTTTCTTTCAAGGTTTAACCTATCTAATTTTAGTTTCTTACCACAGGACATTGTCACACTTTTGGAAACCAGTCCTGCTAATTTTACCTCATTTAAACATCTAAACACAGATCAAATATTTTTAACCTCCTCTAAATTAAGCCTTCCTTCCTATCCCATGGGTCTTCTCTGTGGTCCTCCTTTGAGAAGCCTCTCCTTGCTCCACATTCTTCCTGTGGTATAGGCAGCAACTCCCAGTTAGACACTTACACTGAATTACACTCAATTATACTGATGCTTAAGAGGGAGAAAAGACGAATTTTTTGTTTATGCTAACAGTCTTATTTCCCTAATTTAAGTCCAAAGCTGATTTACATTTCCGCTAAATCACAGCTGTATCAGACGCTTACATGCCTGCACTGCTGAGAGAACAGGGTTTCTTTAAAGTTTTTATTCACACTCTGATATACACTGATTTTCACTGCTCTGCTGTGTGCTTTAATGACCTTAACTCAATGAAACTGAAAATTTGTTAAGAATTATTAATGCACTGCATTGGTTAAATATCATGACAGAAAACACACTCATATGCTCAGTTTAGACTACAGCCCTCTTAAAATTCATACAGAAAGACACTTTTGGAGAGGGCTACCTTTAAGGGACTTTTTGGACAGACATTATATAGACATTCTTTCGAGGTGGTGTTCAGGACAAAACTGAAAAGTCTCCGAATTTTGGAGGACTCAGATTCAGATTATTCAGACACATTCTGAATGCCACAGATGACTTAAAAGTGCATAAAAACAGATAGTTCCATTTATATCACTGAAATACAGCCAGCTATTCCTTTCAGCAAAGAAGCTGAAGACTTCACAACGGTGGTAAACAGTCTAAGAGCATTCCAGCATGTTCTATATCCCACTGTAGCAAATGAGTAGTTAATGACACACAGTTAAGGTGCAAGCTTTCACTTACTCAATCAAGGGAAGAATCTTTTAACAGTGCAGTTCTACAGGCAGCAATAAGGCCATTTTCTGCAAAACGAACTTTTCTTTACTACTCTCCTAAACAACAACAACCACTTTAATGGCAACACATTTCATGCAATTATATATCCATCAGTTTCACTATCAGATCAATTTATATCAAGAGCGTAAATGAACAGGATAACAGAATTACCACAATTAAAGGCAATTACCCCCTTGGCAATTTATTTCCAGGTGACAGTTCATGGAATAACTAGGACAAAATAATAAGTATGAACTTTATTCCACAACAAAAGCCTTCCTTTGTCTGGGTAGTGACCACTGTGTAATACAGTTAGAGGACAAGTGATGCTTATAACCAAATTTAATATTGGACAAACAGCATTCAGTATTCAAAATTCTCCTACCCACTTAAACTGCTTATAACTACTTATCATCTACCCAAAAGAACTCTTTAAATTTAACCCAACCAAGTACTTTAAAACATTACATGCATTTAGATATACATGCATCTAGGTAAAGCAAAACTTACCCAAAAAACTGTCATATTTCTAAGAGCTGACTCTAATTCAAAATGGAAAGACTGTCACGTTATATAATTTGCATACATGTACATGTATGCTTGTGTATATTAGAATTTCTTTAGGGAGGTCCCTAAACTGAAGCCAGTATCTGCTAATCAGCCTTTGTAGATGTTAAAATATAAACCTAAGGCTGAGGCATAGTGTTGGCTGAATGTAGTCACAGGACAAAACTACTAAGGACAAAAGATTACTTCTGTTCCACAGAATATATGTATAGACATATGTACGTGTGTATATATATATATACACACACACATACATATATACATCTCCAGTGACCACTTCTGTGGACTAATATTAGCATTTTGCTATTAAGAACTCCCTATGTTATTAGTTCTATCTGGCTGCCTTCCAAAGTTGCTTGCCACTTCTGTAATTTCTACCTTGGAGCAGAAGAAAACTTAAAGGTGCAAAGAAACATTCAGCAAGTCTGAATAAATACAGAATCAATACAGGACATTTTCAAAGGTCTTAATTCCATAGCATTTATGTTAAAGTCCAAGTTCAAAATGCAAAATCTAAATGCTTTAAGTGTGTATTTGAATACTCAAACTTGAAAACTATTCTACTCTTACAAAGTATTTTCTAAATATCTTCATTAAAAGTTGGGATCTTTAACATAACTGAAAATCATTATCCAGCAGGTCAATGAGAAAACTAAATTTAAGACCTTGACCTAAATTTCCAACTGTACTGGTTGTGAAGAAATTCTTTAAAAACAAACAAACAAACAAACAAACCACAGAACTATACTTAACCAATACTATTTTGTGTTTTCGTATCTCAAGCTTTTGGGTACCAAAATTCTCATTACCATTTGCAAATTCCAGGTGTGAAAAGCTCCCAACTGTCTTGTGATCTGCTGCCAAATAGCCTAGATTTCCTTCTGGCAACTTCAGCACATTCAGCTATGTTGTTATTACAAAAGCAGCAATATTTTCTTCAGTTTGATGACAAATTAAATATATAGCATTTCGTTTCAAGATAACAGCCTTATTTAAAAACAAGTATTTCAAGTTCCCACACTATTTTCCAATATGCAACAGAATCCAGCACAAAACATGTTACAAAAAAAAAAAAAAAAAAAAAAAAAGGCAAAGTTTACAGAAGGAGTATATTATCTTTAACTAAACTAGCTGATACAGGCAGAAAAAAATGTACAAGTTTTAGGCACACAAACCATTTTTAAGCCCAAAATAAGTGCAGCAATATCAAAATTAAATTTTACTTGAAAGCAATCGCACTGAAATAAACCTCAGAATGTTGGTTGATTAGACCAACAGGAATAAAAGGTACCTGAGACCTTACCGTAAGAGAAAGGAAGTACTAGACATTCGTGGGACAGGGAAAGCCTGCCTCCTCTAAGGAATAAAGGAGGCAATTTCCCCCACACAGAAAAACAGATAGTTTTGGTCAGGTAGCCATTTATTTTTGCTACAGTATTTTTCAGTTGAATTTCCTAACTTGACTTGTCACAAAATTGCACAAAGACTTATGTCAGACCAAGACCATGTCAGAGTTACATCAGACCAAAAGAAAGAGTGGAAGACAGATTTTGGGGGTCAGGGAAGGGCTGGACTATTTCTGCGGTGCTTTCAGCTCAAACAAGTTGTTCAACTACAGCCTATGGTAGAGAGCCTTTAACACTGAAGAAGTGGAAACCTAATCTTTGGAAAAGTTAACTTCATAACAAATAACATAATATTATCAATATTCTCACAAATCAGAGTGAGTTCCAAACTGAAAAAAAGTGAACTATTTATTTCCACAAAATTCATTTGAAAACATTAAAACCACCATTTGTTAAAAATAAAGCTGTACTCCTATGTCTTAGGTCCACCGTGTTACAGTACTTAAAACAAAGCAAAATGGAATTAGAACAGTATTTTTTCTTTTACAAGAATTTATTTTACCTGTCGTAAAAGTTTTCTTCGATGAAACCATTTCTTTGAACTCTTACATGATGTAAAAATATTTTTAAACACACAAATTCTGCAATTACTTAAATTATACGGTATTATAATAATTACTTTTAAAGCCCTTTTAAAAATTTTAGTGCCGAAGAGTTAAGTGCTAGAGCAATGTAGTTTTGAACAGCAATAAAATGACCGCTTGAAATCAAGCACTTATTTTAAATAGCAACATAGTAATATAATATCAACCTACTTACAGTCTGAATTCATCAGCAAAATTAAAATTTTGCTTCCAGGATTCTGAAATGTTGGAATAGTTGGTTAGCTTCTTGGGATCACTACCATCAATACCCCTAACTTATATACCAAGGAATTACATAAACAGATCTGTTAAGATGCTCAAAGGATTGCCCTTTCCACTAGCACGATCTACCTCTATTGTTTGCTAAATTCAACTTTCTCAGTTGGGAAACCCAACACCCAGTGTAGGCAAACAAAACACAACTACAGAAGGCAGGAAGGCATACAACACACTGGCCTGAAGAACTTCTACCAACTCCGGACAGTAATTATGTAACAGTTTACAGAGGTAAAAAAAGCTGCTGCTAAGGACCGTTCAAGAAAGGTGCAAAGGCATGTATACAACAAAAAGCCATTAATTTCTCAATATGTAATCCAATCAAGTAAAGTTTAGGGTATACCCTACATATAAATGGGAATGCTTTTTTTTTTTTTTTTTTTTTTTTGAAAAAAAAGAAAAGCTGACAGAGAAACTTTGGTCAGATGATCACATAGGTGATACATGAATAGCAAACTGCTGTCTGCACTGATAAAGTTCTGAAGAACAAGCTCTGCCCAGCTGGCAAACCACAAGACTATGCTCAGAATGCATGATGTGATCACTAACAAAAGCCAATAATACCCTCTGTGTCAGCTGAAAAAGTACACTGCAATATCACAGATGGTGAATAAGGTCTGATATTTTGCTAAGAACAGGGGGAAAAAAAGAGGAGTCTCTATCTTTTTATCTGTCACATCTAATTCCTTAGCATCCTTACTTTAGGGGTGCTTAACTCTGAATCTGCAGAGGGTACTGGCTGCATACACATAGGAGCGTCATCCCCTTAAACGCCTGAAGAGAGTAGCTCTCCTTTTTAAGAATGTGTGAAGTCAGGTCAGTAAATGCTAAGCCATACAAAACTACTCCAAAAGAGCCTAGCTGTCAGGACGAAGGCATATGAGTGCACCTATGCAATGCAGGTCTACCGAAATCTTAGGGCTTTGACCTCCTCAATGAAGGAGTGCACTGCTGAAGGACAAGCTGGAAATGGCTTGGTGCTTGGTGATGCCGGCTGAGGGTAGAACTAAGGTCACCGAAATATACACACAATGGCATACTGCCAGCAGATCAGCACAAGGTACCACTTCATCCTCAGTTTGAAGAGGCTTTGGAGACTCCCGATAGTGCCATGGAGCACCTCAATCACAGGATAGTCCACAAAGATCACATCACTCAGGCACTATCTGCATCAGAAAGCACAGCCAAGAAAAGCAAAGGAGATGAGTAGCTCCGCAAGGGCAGAATCACAAATCTGCTTGTGAAAAGCATTCAGGCCAGGATCTTCCAAGGAAAAAGTGTTAGCATCAACAACATGACTTGGCCTGAAGTAGGATTTCATCATGTCTTCAAACAATAACGACTGGTTTGAAATGGGAGACAGGTATTAAGAAACTCAAGTGGAACTTTGGCAACAGAACTTGCAAGTTGGAACAAATCCCAAAAAAATATGAATTTAGTTTGTAGTAGACACTTAACCTAAAATCAGTTTAGACAGTAGAAAAGTAGATAGCATGGACAGCTAATCTTGAGAGCAGACAGATGACTTAGATCAAAGATCTATTTAGCCCAATCTCCTGTCTGTGACTGCTGCCAACAGCATATGCAGAGGGAAGAAAAAAAGGATGCAGAAAGCCTATTATCATACTTTCCCAGGATACTTTCTGAGGATATAAAAAGCTGGGACAAAAAACTCCCTTCGAGCCAAAGATGATATTTAAGACTTTCCAGCTCTGAATTCATCATATATTTTCTGAACCCATGAAAGCTTTTAGCATCCATAACATCACTGCAAGTAAACTACAATTTATTTCCATGCTGCAGGAAGAATGTATTTGTTTTCAGTTTATCTTCTGTTACTCACATCTGAGGTTCACTAACCTTTGTACTGGAAGGTAAAGTCTGCAATTGTTCCCTGTTCACTTTTTAGACCCATGCAGGGAATGGCTTGCTGTCATATTCCCCTCATGTCTCTCTTCATCTATTTATTCTTTCACCCATTGATTTGTTTTTCCCCTTTCTGTATACTTTTCCTTGATCTACCACAACCCCTATGAGATGTTCTTAGGCACTGGCCCACTATTTTCAGAAAGTCTGCAAGACTTCACTCCAGAGAGGTTAGCTATCACTGCATACATTTCAAAACAATTTCTATCTCTGCACTCCTTTACAATAATTTTCATCTATAATTACCTCAGACAGAGTTGCGGTGTCTTTCAGCAGTTCTTCCATGCCTGTCTACAGCTTTACTATTCTCAACGCCCTTTCATCATCACTGTCACTTCACTATTTGCACCTTTTCTAGATCATCTGTGAATACACAGTACAGCACAGAGAGCCATTATTTTTAGGCTGATGAGTCATCACTTATCAAGATCAATATTTACATTTTTAATTCAAGTTCCACTGAAAAATATATTATTGCACAAATTATTCATATATAGAAAACCTGACTCATGATCTTCCATCTGGATCACTAATAGCACTGCTTTCAAATTTTGGAATGGATTTCTTAGATATTTAAACACAATTTTTCTTCAAGAAGATCATTATTTAGCATGTGACATAATTCATGGTCACATTCTTTAAAGACTGCCTGAACTTAACTCCCATTTTAGTTTCATTTTGGTCTTGCAAGCCAAGCAGTCTCTCTAACATAGTCCAAATAGGAAGCACAAAGCAGAGCATAAAATAGCAATTAACACAGACTTGAAGTAAAAAAAAAAAAAAAAAAAAAAAAAAGATCCCACATAAATGAACGGCAGATTCAGAGAACTCCTAAGCAACAAAGAAGTAATTTTTTAAAACTAGTAAGTTACTGGAGGAGCAAAAGAACAACTGGAACAAAGCAAAATAGACTGAGGAATAAATAAAACACATTAAAACTAATCTTAAAAAATCCCAAGATAGTAAAGCTTACCAGAGAATAAGTAGGAAGAATAAATTGTCAGGGTGTAAGAAGTACATTCAAAGAAATTAAGACTGCAATAGAGAAACTCGGTGACTTCTGGCATCTGTGTTGACAGTGAAAGAAAATGAGAAAATAGCCAGGAAAAATGCTCCTTTAGGAAACTCATCAGAAGTTTTGCCTTAAACTGAAAGGAACAGGGAATACATTAAATGAAAAGTAACGTCACCAGTGTCAGATGGTTTTCAACAAAGTCTGAAAGAAGCTTAAGAGTGAAATAACTGATCTGTTAATGATGGCACAAAAGGTCTCACTTGTAACTGCAGTGGCATATAAGGATTACAGCATGGCAAATATACTGCCAATGTTTTAAGAAGGGTTACATGTGATATCCAATAAACTTCAGGTCTGGAAATCCAATATTTGTACCTAGCAAACTAGTAGATGCTGTAACGATGAATAGAACTACTGAACATTGGAATAAGAGGGATATCATTGAGAAGATAACACAGTTTCTTGAAATAAAGAGCTATGCTTCAAATCTTGCAGTTTTTAAACAAACAGTCATGCAGGTAAGCACAATCCAGCATTCCTAAGAAGCATCTGGCAACGACTTTTTAAAGAAACTAAACAGATAAAAGGACAAGTGCTTTACACAATAATTGGTTAAAAGGCACGAAACAGGACTAAGTAGTCACTTCAGACTATGGAAAGAAGTCACTAGTTCTGCAAGGAGCAAAATACAATCAGCACAAATCAACATTTTCACAGATAGGAAGGAAATATCAGTTGAGGTTCTGTGTAGATAAATGTAAAATTATGTACATCAGAAAAAATAACCATAACTTCTCATTAAAAATACAACAGACCACTAGCAACCAAAAATAAGATACTGTTTATTACGATACACAGTTACAAGTAATGGCAACTTAATGATAAATAGCAGTCAAAAAGCAATAAAATCAAACATTAGCAATTCGGATGAAACAAAGGACAACACAAAGACCATCTCTGCTTTTTTTATATATCCCTGGTTCACTGGTACCTTGAGTACTGTATACCATTCAAGTACTTCCTATAGAAAAACAACTATACATTCATACATTATGTCTGGGAAGATAGAGAGAGGATAGAGAAATTCTGTTCCCTATCATACCATAATCTGAATTTTCGACCTGCAATTTGGATTAAATACTTGCCTGTAACATTTTGTCATTTGCTTCAAAGAAGTTCCAACCCTAAACCTATTGGCTAGCTAGCTGTTATTGGAATGATGACAGAATGCAAACAATTACAACTCAAGTAAACTCTTTTTCTCTAGCTCTTCCATCAGGCAATTATTTGGAGGAAAAGAAAAAAAATCTTGTATGCAAGAAGCATTCAGGATCTCCAAGTACAGTTTGTTCCATCATTTCACCTTCCCCTTTTATACTGAGTTTTGTCTATAATAATCTCAATATATCTATTTATAGTTCTCTTCCCATCAGTTGACACACTCCCCATGCCCTCCGTCGTCATGCTTCTCATTCAAATTCAGATTTTTCATATACACATTAAAAACTAATACTAATCACTAATATTATAAGCTTGAATTCTACCTCTAATCAAGGTGCATCAAATCATGCTGCAGACCATTTCAGCAATGAAATTATCTGATTTAATAATGTGCACCTATAGCATATCCCTGTGACTTTCAACAATTTTCATATTTGCTCATTTTTTTTCACTTATGACTGAAGAGCAATATTCTTTTTAAGATTAAGAAATCAACTCCCTTAACAAAGAGAAATTTTGTGATTCATTAAAATCAGAAATGCACACCCCAACTGAAGTATCACTATCTATTACAATATATATTTTAGAAAATAATGAGTAATAACTCCTAAAAGTGAATTTCCATGTATCTTTTACTAAATATTAACTTTCATCAAAAAAACAAACAAAGAGAGATCAAAGGAAATACAGCTTGGAGCACTTTTAAACACACCAGAGATCAAACCATTCATGGACTATTAAACGCATCTCATTTTTGGTTACATTCATTCATTAACGTTCCTTAGGATATGTGGTTATAACCACATTTATATTCTTTAAAAAATATCAGATATTCTTTTGCAATACTGTTTTTGCTAAAAATCCTTTGAAGTAAAATTTTAAGTTATACTTACTGCTATAAAGTTAGGCTATTCACAGAATAAGCAGTTACAGTGAAAGATTCTCAGATGTTAAAAACCTGCAGTGCTATCAAAACCACTTAACATCACATAATCAGCTTCATATGATATCATCCTCTAACGATAAGCACTGCTACTTGAATTACAACAGCTCTTTAGATGAATAAAAAGACAGAACCAGCCTAGGAAGCGCTACTTTTTCCTACGTATGTTGTTCTTGCAAATTATACCACATGACAGAGAGGTTCTAATCACAAATTTTCACAGCACTCGTTTTCTAAAACTTTCTTAAAATCGGAGATTCACAAAAAAAGTCTAGTCCTAAGATACAATAGTTCCCTAATTTGAATTACCATGTGGCAACACAAATCCTCCTAAAGGCAGGGATTGGGTTGAACTGCTTTCAAGCTGGAAGTGCTAGTTTAAAGGACCTACATTTACAAGTAAAGAAAAGCAACATAAGTGTTAAAGTTAGCTAGACATCGCTACTGCCAGCAATTTATTTTCCTTCTCTCTACCCCACATAAAAGTCTTGCCATATGGGGTGCATTTATTTCTCCTCCACTCTAATATTCTTGCCAAAATATTAATTTGAGTATCTAAAATCATCTTTCATTTCCTGTTGCTGTATGAAATCTGCAATTGGATTTAGTTTTAAACAAAAAACATGCTACAAACACATAAGCATAGTAATCTTTTAAATAACAATCATATCACAATCGTGTTATTTCTTCATTTTTAATGCCTTGCCTGCTTCTCACACACCCAATGGTTCTTTCCAATGAAACTAAATGGTCCTCAGTTGGGAAAATTATGCACGCACAGAATTGAGCCAATAAAGTTTTTAAGTATGGTGTGATTCAGTATTAGTTATTGTGCACGTCAGAACTTTTCCATAGCTATGAGGATCATGGATGACTTCCACATATCAGTTACTTGAAAACAACAAATACGTCTTATCTATGAGTTCATTACTACTCGCAATTTTTCCATTACTTTATCTTACATCAGATGCCAAAGGAGTCAAGCCAAGTGGATCTTATGCCAACCCTAAGAAGGCAATCATCTCTGCTTATCATTTTAGCACGACTTGTTACACACAAAGTTCAATATGAAGAAAACAGACTGTAGGTGGCTGCAGAAAGATATTGATTAGACAAGGGATTTTTTCATCCCAGTGTCGGGCTTCAGATAAGGAAATGCCGCTCATCATTACATTTGATTAATCCTACTGGTTGAATGCAGAGAACTAACACATTAATACATGTCTCTCAACTTCAAGTTTACTTAATGCAGCTGGTTGAGGGATTCTAGGTCAAATTTTTAGCAACAAAAATTCACACAATGTGTTTGCTCACATTGAAAGTTGAGTACAGCTAAGCCACACATGGAGTTCAAAGAAATCAACTTCTGAATGAAAGTTTGTTACCTCAGGTAGCAACTACATAAACCACCACTATTATACAAGTGACACAGCTAGAAAATTTTAGGCTGCTGAAGACGTGAGCATCAAGAGAAGCAACAGCATAAAAAACTCCCCCAAACTGTGACTTTTGTTTCCACTTGAGGCTGACTCAAGGCATTTCCAATGATGTGTTTAATTCAGAGGGGAAAAGAAAAAAAATAAAACCACATAGCAACAACAACAACAAAAAAAATACCTCTCAAGAACAGCCAGAAACAACTGCCATAAAATGCAGAAGACATATGATGCTGTCTACAAATAAGTTACAATGTAAAAGCAATAATTACATTGCCAGAATTGATTTAATAGTCAAATCTCTTAACATTATTTTCACTTTTCTAAATAAATTCAGTGGGTTATTCCTCATCATAATTTCATAAGGAATCTTTGAATTTAAGCTAAATTGTCATCTCAATTTTGCTACCTTTCCATGGAAAATAGATGAAATGGAAATCCCGTATAAAGACAGGCTTTTTTAAAATCCAATTCTTATCAGTGGATTAAAACATTCTTGCCCTGATTATATTCAGTACATATACATCTAATTTTGGTCTGGCACTACCTATTAGCAAGGAAGAATGAAGAGATTTCTACAGCATTTGCTAGGTGAGTAATCAGATGCTTCTGCTGACATAGAATTTCTTGCCCTAGGAGGACTAGGCTTTTACCACATTATTAAATATTAAAAACCCTGCAAGGCTAATACGCAGGGGCACGGGGATCAGGGCAGAAGTACATTTCTTTAATCCATTTGTTAGTCGTTATCTGCTGACAAGTCTGATCAAAGGACAATTTGTCTACTGAAAGTTTGTCAAACTGAAGAAGCAGGTGATGGGAGCAACATAAGGAAGGTAAGTCTCAGGTGCATTTTCCTAAGTTTCATTTGACAGCTGGGGGAGGGGAGGGTTATGTGTGGCATATTTGGTAAGTATAGGAAATGGTGCCATTAGTAACCACGTTTGAAGTACATGAAAAAGAAAAGAGTGGTGTGAGGAGGAAGGGAGAATACAGTGATTAGTGGAAAACAGATGAAAATACATTTAAAAATGTCTATAATAAGCTGAAAGCTGCTTATAGATGTATTATTTTTCAGGCTCATCTTTGGATGCTGTTCTGTTGGACTCTTGCAGATCAGGGCTGTGATATCACAAAACAGCGAGAGCCATGTTTATGCACTTTATACACTATCTAAAAGTTCACTGCTGGACTCCAATCGCTAAAGTTTCACACTGTACTGTTGCTAAAAGAACTGCATCAGTTTATCTCTCTTGCTCATGACTGGTATAAATACCTACAATGCAATTCGGACCACAAGGAATCTGTTACTAGTGATGAATGTAACATGACTGGGGCCGTAAGAAATCCATAAGAAGTGCTTCTGGGGAAATATCTTCCACAGCAGAGAGGCCTGGGCACAAAGGTTTGCTGCGGAGGTCCAAGGGCAGAACGCTGCGCGGATCCAGGAGCTGGTCAGCGCGGCCTCTCATCCCGAGAGCGGCGCCCAGCACCATGGCCAGCTCCGCGCGGAGGCGGCCAAGCCGGAGCGCTGCCCGGAACAGCACGGCCAGCCAGCGCCGGGAGCTACAGCCACCCGCGGGTACCAGCTCCAGGGCAAACCGAGGAACCCAGTTTATCACTTTATTCACATCTTTTTTTATTAAAAGTTTAGGGAAAACAATTTGCAAGGTCTGTAGCTGATCCTGAGTTGAGGAAGTGGCATAGAACAAACGACGTCAGCCGTTTGATGTACTGCAATCAAACTGCACGTGTTCCAACTCAGATAAAAGAGGACATTATACATCAGGGAGCAAAGAACACACAGAAACATCACCTGACATGATACAGATAATCAGTCACTTCTAATTAGATACATCTACTGCAGCAGTAAGGCTCTAACAACCACAGATGGGTAGGCAAACAATTACTTTGGGAGATCATAACACCCCTCTACCTGCTAGCGTTTGAATTGCTGCTGGAGTACTGTGCCTAGTTTCTGTGTTCTCATGTTAAGAAAAGGGACAGAAAACAGCTATTAAAGCATTGGACAATATGCATTAAGTGAGAAAATCACAAAGCTCAATGCCTTTAGGTTACCAAATAAAAGCCGCTTAAGCTTAAGGAAACACAAGAGATCTGCATTCTGACACAGGAAATCCTGATATTCAGAGATTGAACATTTAGATCACTTACAAACAAAAAGATCTGAGGTCTTTAATTTCAGTCAGTAAGGACATTCTACTATTGTAAGGCTTCAAGAATGATTTCAATGGATTCCTCACTACTGAGGATTCTTAAAAGACAAACAAATGATTTTTTAATTTTTTTTATTTATTTTTTTTTTAATTCATAGAACACCCTGGGTTGAAAAGGACCACAATAACCATCTAGTTTCAACCCCACTGCTATGTGCAGGGTCACCAACCACCAGACCAGGCTGCCCAGAGCCACATCCAGCCTGGCTTGAACGTCTCCAGCGATGCGGCATCCACAGCCTCCTTGGGCAACTTGTTCCACTGCATCACCACCCTCTGGGTGAAAAACTTCCTCCTAATATCTAACCTAAACCTCCACTGTCTGAGTTCAAAACCATTCCCCCTTGTCCCATCACTATCCACACTCGTTAACAGCCATTCCCCTTCCTGTTTATATGTTCCCTTCAAGTAATGGAAGGTAGCAATGAGGTCTCCCCAGAGCCTTCTCTTCTCCAAGCTAAACAATCCCAGTTCCCTCGACCTTTCCTCATAGGAGAGGTGCTCCAGCCCTCTGATCACGTTAGTGGCCCTCTGGATCTGCTTCAAGAGCTCTATGTCCTTTCTGTACTGGGGGCCCACTTATATGCTTCTATTCAACTACTGTTAACAAACACTACTCAGAGGAGTCCTAGGGAAGCTGGTCTTGCGCACAGAGTTAGCCTCAGTAACCACATGGGCTCCCTTGCCCTCAAAGCAGCCAGACAGATGGGTCCTTAATCTTCGAAACTTAACTATAAAAGAATATTTCATTAGGGAACTATAATTGTCCTACGTAAATTTAGTATGTTGAGTCCACCCTAAGTCAGGAAAGTATATTTTAACTGTCATGGGATCAGTTGAAAAATAAAGTATCACAGAAAGAAAAAGCACAAGAATTAGTAAATTTATGTATTATGAACATGTGGACCAAGAGAATTTAAAAAGCGATATCGATTTCTTACATGTCAGAAGAGCTAAAGTGCAAGCTCAGATTTTTTAATTAGCTGCCAAGCATGCAAAACTATCCTGATGCAATTGTCTTGCAGACAAGGGAGAACTGACTCATCAAGGAAAGAAGAGTCCAGTCATTGGAGATTCTTACAGAAGAAAAGCCAAATAAACAACGTATCCTAGAATCAAAATTTAATTAAATATATAAGAACAGTATCAACACTAAGAAGTGTCCAGACCAAATGAAACAACTAGTCCAAGGTTCCCGCTCCTAATCAATAGGAAAGGAAGCAGAACGTGACTTAACAACAGACTTCTAGATAAAATGCTGCTCCTATTCTTGCCTCCTCTCAGAGTTCACAGTATGCAGAAAACACTGACCAAGCACCTAGCCTGCTGCACCAGAAAGGATCTGGTTGTGACTGCTTCCCTGAGCTAGCCATTCAGAATGAGAAGATGCATCGAATAGCCGGACCTATTAAGAATTATAAACCTATCTCAGAAAAAAGCAATATAAACAACGCCCTTCTTGGAATCATTCACTACCAAGCCTACAAGTTTGTATAGACACAGATTAGAGATCAGTGGGTGCTAGAAAAGGCACAGGCAGAAGACACATCCTTCTTTTAAACAGCAACCAGTTGTTCGGCTCAACAGTAATCTGCAATTTCATCTCCAGAAGCTAACATGTGAAAATTACGTTTCTGTGTATGCATGTCTATAAATAAATGTCAAGCACCAAAAAGTAAATGATAGAGTTTCTTTCCTCCACGCATCTGCTTCACTGTGAGAGACTCACATTTACTCCTCAGTTTCAGCATTTCTTAGTTCTTGCCTAGTCAAGACAAAAACTGCCTCGGTTAGCTAGCACGTCTCTCCCACAAGACCAATAAACACTTTCTTCACACTGATCTGTCTTATGATTCTTCCATGAGTTTGCTCCATCCAGATGAAATGTTCCACAGTTTTCCCCAGTGGAAATACTGTCTTCACTCAAAACTGTAGAAATATCATTTCACCCAAATCATCGTGATCATCACAATAATCCCTGGAGCCTTACACAACAGTAGATAAACGTTATACTGAAATAGAATCCTGATCTAATATCAATTCCGCTCCTTCAGCTCTGGGGGCACAACAGGCCAGTTTGCTTGAGGATGACTCTTCTCCAGGAATAATACCTTGATTTTACTGGAAACAAAGTCAAAGCACAACATGCAAAGGCAGAATATTCAATGAAATTCAAGGAATAGCACAGACGTTCCTCTTTTAATACAGCTTCAATCATCTGATAATGAACATTCTGTATCTATTTAGTGCAGAAAGCTGACAAGTGGACAGACAGGGAAATAATAAACCATTTTGAGATTGTAAATAACCGGACATAACACTGTTTACAACAAAATAATGGCACCAATCTTCTAAGAAGAACATTGTATGCTGAAGTGAAGCACGCCCTATTTACAGATCCACAGATCACCTACTCACCTCATTATTTTTTTCAAATTTCTTTTTTTAAATAGCCAACACAGAAGCTAAACAGATGCGCTTAATTTCCTCAGAAGCCGTACTGCTAGACAAGAGTAGCATTTGAAGCATTCCTGGAGCAGTAAACTTAACAGCTGCAACAAAACACAACCTGCTGGTACACCAAACAAAGCAATCTAATTCTACTACTCGTCTGCAGAACATTGTATCAAATAACTTTTGCTAGAAATGTTGCAAAATCTGAACATACTGAGAGGAAGCACAAAAAAGCAACAAACATTATCTGAAAATTCTTTGGGACATGATAGAGAGCAGAGTCAATAAGCAGGTGCCAACTGGTGACAGCTCCCAAGTACTCAGAGCACACCAACTACACAAGGCAAAATCTTCTCTAATTGTAGACGAGTCCACTGAGAGCAGCCTATTAACACAGGTGCAGTATTTGGCAACTACAGCTGAGAGAGCAATCCATCAAAAAACTTAATTTTATTTACGTTTAGGCAAGTCAGGATGATGTCCACCTCGATCACCTCAGTTTCTCCCCTTTTACATCCAGATAGTAACTCATCTCTGCATCAACTAACGAATCCCTTTGAAACATTCAGGAATAAGAAAGGGGCTTCACATGAAAACAATTTCACATCGTTTAAAAGCTCTCAAAGCAAGTTCAGCATACTTTATCCTTTCTGTATACATTAGATGGCTGTGTATTGCAAAATCTGACTTCCATCCCCGAGAGCATTAGCAATCTCGTCAACTTCACCCATAGAAGAACAGGCAGCCCTCCTCTCCTCCAGCTGAAACCAGACTCAAGGCAAAGTAACTTATGCACATACACACATTTCTCTGAAAAGAAGAACTATCGTATGAAATTCCTCATCAGTGCAAATAATTTAATTCTCAATAACTGGTTAATCTCTTTGGAGACAAAGCAACAGCATAAAATAGCACTTTGAATAGCATTTGAGCAATGCTTTTCATCACAGAATCAACCACGAAGTACAAGACCCACAGGAAAAAGAAAACATGCCCGAACATAGTAATGAACCAATTTTTGAAGTCTTCACAACAGATTCATAAAAATGCTACTGACATCTTAAGTCTCACAGTCTGCCCTCTTTTCCCTCTTTCCTCCCAAATTCAATCCTTCCCCTATCCCCCAAAAGCTCCTTAAAGTTTTCAAAGATTTCTCTCTGTTAACTGAAAACTGGATTTGACGAGTAAGTTATTCAAGTCATGGCTTGCAGGACTTTACAAAACCAAGGAAAAGATATTCAACCAAATCAAGAGACAAAGGGTCACAAGGTCACATTACATTCTTCTTATTTTCTACTACTTATGCTTCAAAATAAGTGATGTGTAATGGTGATATAGGAAATAACAGCTATCACCGTAGGGAAAAATAAAAAGGAAGACACCAATAATAAGTAAAAGATGGGATGACACTTCCAAAGAAGCAACTGTGAAGGATATGGCTGCTAACAGCAGTGCTACTTTTATCAACTTTTATTCCAGCACTACTTTCACTGTTAGCGTGAAAAAGCGGAAAGTTAAACTGCCCCATTTACTTGTACTCTCACAACTGCCCAAAATAATTTCAAGTTATGTATTGCTGTATTAATTCCCATTCGAGCAGCCTAAACACCAGCTTGTTAAAGAAAAACGTAACAGATCACGCATTTGAAAAAGCTTCTTTTATCCCCATCTGTGACAAGAAAACAAGCTGACAGCAAGTAATTCTTAAACAAAACACAATCTATTGGAACCCTTAATGTACAGCTCACGTTTAGTCAATTTTGCATGTTTAAACTCATACACATCTCTACCTGAGCAATTAGCCCGTCAGACCTTTCTCCTAGATGCATGGCACAACACATTGATCTGTAAGATCAATGCAACGAAGCTCAGGTTTCCCTGCCAAGAGCAGAGTGCCTTATGAGGTAGGCAGAGGGAGGAAGGACAGCGGCTGGACGGCATTTGATGCATCCCTGGGAGACCAGGAAGGACCCCAGTCAGTGTCTTACGCAGAGGAGGCAGCTGTTTCTCCTCCCTTCTAGCCAAACACAAAGGCTTTGTGTCAGGGTTTAACAGAGCAGGAGGCACAACACAAAACACCGAGAAACACAGAAACTGCACATCTCCTGTTACTGAGCATCAATTCATTCCCACTAGATAAACGAGTCTCAGCTGAAACAAAACACAGGAGTATATTAACACACTATATAGCACAAATTCACATCTAAGCAAGTGTTTAACCTTAGGTATCCATACACAGACAATCAGCAGAAGTTTGTCAGTTAGTAATCAGTTTCTAACTGGGAAAACATCACACATCCTTCTGTTTTAATGACGCTCTAAAATCTTTCTTGATTTAATCAAGTTACTCCGGAAAACCCTCCCTGGAATTTGTGATGTCAGAGGTAAAAGAAACTGCCGCATGCAGAAGTAGTGCCACAACCACGCCAAGCCTGACCAGCATCTTGATGCTCCATCCTCACACACGGCTCTTCTCATCCTAACCCCTCACACTTCCAAAATAACACATATAAAAGGATGCTGGATTGCAAGAGCACAGCAGTACACCAAAATATATCAAAGAAGAATAAAGTATTTGTCAGAGAGAATCAAATCCATCTTTGCATTTTTACAACTGCAGTAGCTTCATTTTCAAAACAACTTTTCACAGATGAGGAAATGCATTACTGCAGTCTGATTTCTCTTACAGACAAAAATCGACGTCAATAAACACACTTCTCATTTATAAAGTTAAGAAAGTTTTAATACTTTGTAAACATAGTTCACGCTATAAAGCAGAGGGATCATCACAAAGCAGTATTCTGTGACATTAACACAGAACAGAAGCAGTAGACACATTTGTGCCACGAGTTCATACCATTAAGATGCACCCCAAACATTTCCAAAGCTAAACGAGCCGGGAAGCAGGCTTTCACCTTTTGTTTGCTCACATACAGCAGATGAAACCATCTGACGTACACAGACGCATGGCACTGACTACAGAGAATATATAAGAATTCTCAGTGGTGGTGGTTTTTGTCCTTCACACCATGGAAACTAGTTCTACACTTTAAGGCCAACAACATGATTCCAAAATAAGAGTATGTTTTGTCTGGGGGTTCTCAATCTTCCCATCAATACACCACACCAGCTCTGAATAATTCACCTGAAATTCATCTGGTTCCGCAAGCCCAGCCAAAGTGAGCTATTACGAGCTATTTTATAACCCATTTTCCACAGTTCTTTCCGTATTAATTATGAACAGCGTTGGTGCTTCCCAAAAGGCTGTGCTCAGAAGCAGCGCGGGGGCTCTGCTTTCCCCCCCTCCCCCAGCCTGCACTGGCATTACTCGGTTACCAGCCCCGCTCCGATCTTTGTCCCCTCCGCTCCTGTTCCGGCGCGGTACCCCGCGATGCGGCCACAGGCCCGGAGATCCCCGCAGCCTTCGGAGCGAGGCATTCCTTTCTCCCATCCTCCAGGAGAAGAACACACAACAACGCTCTCCTAAATGCCGCCCCTACGCAGTCCGTATGTTTACTATTACCCGTAGTGAGCACACCCGCGGCCTAGCCAGGCGGAGCCGCGTTCACGTACCGATGCTGCCGCTAATGGCTCCGAGACTCGGGGCGGCAGACCGCCGGACGGACGGACCCGCACCGCGCCCTGCCCGCCCGCCACAACGCGGGGCCGGCGGTGCGGCTGCACGGGGGCGCGAACCCTCCTCGCGGCGCCGCTCTCCTTGCGGCAAGCGGGAGGGAAGGACGGAGCGCCCGTAAATCCCAGCCTCGGGGGAAGGCTGGCAACCGCTGGGCCCGCTCCTCGGCCCCCAGCCCCTCCAGGCCGCGACCCCCGTGCGGCCCTCAGACCCGGAGGGGGCGCGAGACAGCGCCGCGTCTCCTCACCTGGAACGGAGCCGAGGCGGCGACGGTTCCTCGGGGCGCCGCGTCCCTGCGGGTCCCTGCGGAGAACGGTGCCGCGCACCACTGCGGGGATGGCCTACAGGCAGCGATGCCGAGCGGGGCAGCGGGCGGGGGGGAGGGCTAGAGAGGAGGCCCCCGGCCCAGCCTCCGCCCCATGGCGTGCGGCGCGGTCTCTATAGCGACTGCAGTGCCGGGCGGGAGCCGGCCCGCCCGCGGGGAGGGGTAACTGCTGCGCGCGGCGCTGAGAGCCGCTCTGAGGGTTACGGGCGGCCCGCGGCCCGCCCCACAGGCGTTAACCCGCGAGTCGCCACCGCCGCCATCCCTGCAGCAGTCCCGCTCCGAGCGCTGCCACGCCGCTACCGCCGCCACGGTCGCTTTTCCCCTGCAGCGGCGCCACCGAGCCCGCCGCGCTCCGGTACCCGCCCGCCGCCATGCTTCCGGAACGCTGATTGGGCGGCCGCGGAGATTTCTGGCAGCCGATTGGCTCTCGGCCGGGTCAGTCACGACAGCAGAGGCGGGAACACCTGAGGCGGCGCTGCGCCCAGGGTTGGTTGAGATTCCCAGAGCCCCGCTAGTCGCCCCCGCGCAGCCTCGGGGCCGCGGGGCCCTCTGGGCAATGCAGTCTTCTGGTGGGGCCGCCACCGCTGCCGTTCCTCGCCGCCGTTCTGAGGGAGAGACGGGCACCGGCGCGACGGAGACTCGGTTGGCTTCCCGCCGCAGCGTGCGGGAGCCGCATTCCCCCGCTGCAGTACCGAACTCCGCCTCACAGCAGCGCGGGGCCGGCCGGACGCGGGTGTCGCCGAGGATGCCCGAGGCTGAGGCAGGAGGAGCTCCCGTCCATCCCAAGAGCAGGAGCTGCCCGCCTCGAGCAGCGGCGCTGGCACCCCGGGCTACGCGGGAAGGCACTGGTGCAGCTTGGCCACCGGCCGGCACGCTCGGTGAAGGGTTCGGCGTCAGAGCGCGATTCTTTTTTAAGAGGCAAGAAGCTCCGGCCCTCTGAACGCCGTCGGTACGTGTGTGCCACCACGTAAAGGCTGGCAGGATGTGTCCGTAGGCTGCGGTGTCAGCCCAGCACCCAGAGAGTCGTCCCGTGGGAAGGACAGACGTGGCCTGCTCCCAGCAGCCTGAGTGAAGTGGGTAACATACAGCAGTCTTATGTTCACGTGAAGTTTTCTTTGAAGGGAGGGGAAAAAAAGGGTTTGTATTTCCCTTGTGCCAGGCAGCAAAGGTGATGACAGTGTGCATAATTGAGGCTCTCTTCATTCACTGCAAGGAGAGTGTCGGGGAGTGAGATTAGAAAGCAGCGTCTCCTACTGCTGCTGTATGAGTAAGCAGGATCTTAGTGCTCCCACTGCACACCAGTGAGTCCCTAGAAGGGGGGCTGTGACCCCAGCCTAACAGCAAAGCCTAACTGCCCTTACCATTGCTCAGAGTCAGCTTCAGGCGGGTGTTTCTTCATTCAGAGAGAACCAACTTGAGCAGTGGTCCACCAGGGGCAGCCACATGGGTAGAGCACTGGTGATGAGGATTTATTCCTATATATATATTATAGAGAGAGAGATAGATAATTATGCATATAATGTGCACGTAATGTGTGTCCTTGCAAATGTTACTGGCACTTGAGATCACAGCTGCAGCTCATGCTGGTTCTGAGCTACAGTGATTGAAGACTTAATAGGCAAAAGACTCAATCCCAATCGTTTGGCTAGGCCCCAGCTCTTTGCACGCAACATTCTGGGCCGAAACTTTCAATGAAAAAAGTTTCCAGATTTTCTGGATACTGAATTCATGTTCAGTGCATACATTCTCTCTTTTTACTGCTGAAATAGTAACATTAGGAGGTACCAATGTTCTTATCCATTGCCCAGCAGCTAAACATTAACACGTAGGGAGCTCATGAATATGAATCCATATGTGAGGAATGCCCTTACTTTTCCCTAGTTAACTGAGGTGCCTAAGGTGTACAATTCTTCAGGAAATTTTTTTAATTCAATTAAACAGAAGGGAAAGGCCTTAACAGACTTGTCTTCCTGGTTTGTCTGTTTACCTGTTTATCCATTGCTAATCCAAGGGGCATAGTTTTCCTCATCAGTTTGTACCTTCACAAGTTAATTCAGGGGTTCTAATAGAACCACATTGCACAATATCACGAATATCACACCATCACCACACATCTTTACATACCATTAGTCAGCATGTGCACTGCAAGGTTTAGAAGACCAAACTCTTTTTTTTTTTTTTCCTTTGTCATCAGTTAGCTTTCAAGTTCTAGCAATGTGTTGTGTCACTTGTTTCCAATTTCCCGTGGGATCTTCTTAAGTAGACAAAACCTGAATGGTTCAAATAAAAGTCAAGCAGGGAAAAATGAGCTAAAACTGAATCTTCTCAACAGGAAAATCTATTTCCACTAAAATGCAGGAGGCCTTTACAGAAAGAACATAATCTTGAATTTACTGCTCCATAAATATACCAAAGAGGTTCTTGAAGTTCTACTATTTTTGGTACAAAGTTCATGATAAATATAACAGATAACAGCATCTCCTGTGTCAGTGCAAACTTGCAGAATATCTTTGCCATAATAAAGAAATAAGCTCCCTATGTTACAGTGGAATTAAGCCACTCTAGTTTGTTGCTGTAGTACAGGTAGTTAAGCTTAGATGCATAGTGTTTGTTTGACTAAGAAAAAGCTACCCTGAGCCAAAAACTGTACTATGCCCTCTATTCAAGTTGTACGTTGTCAGTTCTAATTGGCTATTTCAGTGTAAAGGTGTGCAACGTTTTACAGTTTAACTCCAACCTTGTTCTTTCCAACACACTCTTGTATTATCTGGGTGTACCAGGCTTTGAATGGAACTATCTGATATTCTGCAACATCCCTTTAACAATAATTTTGGAAGCTGGGGGACTAAAAGAGGAATTGACAGTAAAAAGTGTATCCAAATAGGATCTGTTATTGCTCCTCTAAGAGGCAGACTAGAGGATGAGTTATTTGCATGACTGGCCTGACCCCACAGGGTACCTCATATGTTCTGATATAACTGTACTTCTGCATGGGAGTTTGTCATGCAGTCTTTGAATCAATATATGTGAGCAGAGAGCCACCTCTGTACCTGCACAGAATAGTAATACGTGTCCTAAACCCTCATATAGAGGAAAGTTCTTAAAAACGTACAGTGCAGTAGCTTAACAGAGATAAGCATTTAGCTCTGGTGTAGCTGTGAATTCATCTAGCCATTTTTGTATACTGGTATTTACATAGAAGGAATAGAGGAAATAAGAAGGGCTTCAAGCTGTTGCAGATCTTGGAGTCTGTTTCTACTATGAATACTCTTTGGAGGGTAAATTCTCATGTGTACAATTTCTCTCTGTCTGTACCTGTAAAGACTATACCTACATATTTATCTTTGAAACTATTACATCACTTCCATTATTTCCAAGAAACGCACTGAAATGAAGTTAACGTTTGTATCATAAATCATGCTGAAAATATCACTTTTATAGATAAACGGTCAAAAACAGAGAGGGGGCAGCTCATGATTTGCATCAACAAAGTTTCAGATACTTGTGAGAGAATTTCACTTTGGGTTGGAGAAGAACAAGTTCTAGAAACAACTGTCTGCTGGTTTAGATGTCCAGAGGATTATATCAGCAGACAGTCTGTTCATTACAAAACAGGGAAAAGTGACTTAGGAATTCTTTCTTATGTAGTTGCTGTAAAACACTGTGAAGGGACACCACTGGATTTGTTTTAAAGATTTTCAAATATCTCAGGTGGTCCGAAAAGTCAGTCAGTAAAACAAACTGTGTTTTGTCACAGATCTTCCTTTTTGTCTCCTTGCAGTCTATAGCCAAGTGCTGCAGACCAGAACTCTGAAGCTAGAAAGTAAGAGGATTACTGTCAAATTATTCCCAATTCCAAGAGCACAGCTGACAAAACGTTGTTATAACTGAGTAGTCACTATGCAAAGCAAACAAAGATATAGCAATTTTGTTGTGCTGGTAGGAAAACTGAGCATGATTTCTAGACACAGACTGACAGTAAAACATTAAGTCACCACTGGAGGGACAGAGGAATCTTGGATCTTTTTCAGAAGAATACAGAAGAGCGGTGTCCGGTTCCTGTTTTTTTTCCTACTCAACAGCTTCAGAATCCTTATTCTCTTTTTTATTTCACTGAACCTTCTTAAAAGAATACCAACTATTCAACAAGACGTCCTGAGTAATGTTGTTTATTCCAGTATTGTCTAGTGAGTGAGAAATGACATCGGCATCAGTTTTATAATAAAGTGAGAACAGGGAGGATTCGTGGTTAGTATAGGAGGTCCAGTATCTTTGAAGAGAAATTTAAAACTATATGTCTGAATATTTTGCTAGGAAACAAAGGGGTAACGGGCACTGTAGTGCACCAGAAGTACTGATGAACAGAACAGAAAAAGGAAATTTTACCTCATGATGTGAAGGGAATTTTGTTTTAAGCCTTCGTAATACGCGTATAATTCCATTTTGCAGAAAGCCTCCTATGGGTTGGCTTGCTACAGTGTCTAGGGAATGAAGGTAAAAAACCAAAATTGCTATATGGTCTTATTATGAATAAAGCTGTAAAAATTCTGGCCTTCAAAAATATAGTGATAGCCAAGATGGAAGGAGTTTTAGGTTACCAACCTAAAATACAGGTTCACTTTCTGGCTTTACCATGGACTGCCAGCTTGTTTCTAAGGTGAATACGCTACTTCTGTGCCTTAAGTTTTCCATTTGTAATGACTCACTGTGATTCTGAAGTGGATGACTCAGAGGTTATGGACAGAGCAGCTCTGAAATCAGAGCCAGCTTCATACATACCTATTTGGCATTTCCTGGAACATGCAGGAGCCTTAAAGACTACCAATTAAAGAGCAGCGTAGTTCTTGTGAGTCTGCTATAATTTCCCATTTACCTGAAATTGGTTTCTGCATCCATATAGCTGTGAACTTTAAACATCTTAAAGTTAAAATTATAGTATTTCTTTTCAGATTCATTTCATCTGTGAAGCTTTTCAGGCAATGAAGTAAGTTAAAAATATGGTAAATTTGACTGTGTTCGCAATAAGTTTTGTGGCACTCTAGTGTGCAAAGTGGGTTACTTCAAACTGCCATCTGTCCTCATTACTTCTTGCCATGAGTTTTGACACTACTTCTGCCATCGCAGTAATCATAAGCACATCTAAATACCACTGTACTTCCTAAAAGTTCAGAAATGTAATTGAGAGATGAATATCCTGACCCGCTTGCTTTTATGTGCCCAATAACTCACTATCTACCAGCTCATTCACGCTTTACAAAAACAACAAAAAAGCTGATGGTCTACATTTTTTTTTCAAGCCCCCTCCATGTTAACATATATTGGTGAGGATCTCTTCCTGAACATGACTTCTCCCTCTGAAGCACTGACATATTGAGGAAAAGTTATATAATGCTTGTGTCAAACTTAGTTTTAGTCCTTTATTCCACAATCTCTTTATCATGAAATGCCATTTGCATTAATTAGAAGAAGAAATTGAAAGTCACCCAAATACAAAATATAAGCATTTACTTTTTGAAAACAAGATACAGAATATAATTCTGCAGCATGCAACACCACTACTTGGTATTTAATTGGTCTAACACATAACATAGCTGCCCTTGAAGACTTACATATGAGTAGTACTAAACAGACTGGACAAACACTTGATACATTTACACCTCTTTCAGATCTGAAGCCACAGCACAGAAATCTTCCCTGTCAGTAGAAGCATGTTTTCTTTCTGCACCACTGGGTGACAGTTGACAGATCCACAGCTATAACCACTTCTACTGGGTTAGAAAATGCTGCTCAATTGTTATGGTTTTGGTGTTCAGGTTTTCCAGAAGGTCCGTAATAAAGCAGCACATTGTGACTAGTTATAGATGGCTGTAAAGCAACTAATTTCTGAATAATTCTATTTTGAATATTAACAGCAGCTGAAACAATTTTCCAGTGAGACAGAAAAGCACAGGTAGCACTGATGTCTCATTTCATGAAGATTTAAGTTATTTTTTAAAATGATACATTCCTGAGCTTCCATTAGCTGACTGAGTGACCTCTAATCTCATCTCTCTAGCTCAAATTAAGTTACTTGCTTTGCATTGTTGAAAAAAAAACTACATACAGCAGCACTGCCACCTTCTGCTTGCTTTTTGTCATGCATGCTCATATTGCAAATCACCAGGTCAGATTCATTTTCCTACTGGTAGGTGTCTTAGGCAGTAATGTCATTTCTCATACTCAGGGATAACACAAGTCTGCAGTTCCATAAATGTGGCTTTTAAAAAAAAAAACACATAAGCATTGTATGGGCAGAAAAAATGTTTCAGACATTTATGCAGGATTCCCAATACACCGTATCCCAGTCGGAGCAGTAGCTCAAAAATCCTAAGTAAATATGTACATTTGTGTACTCGTGCTGTCCACAGGGAATATATGCTGAATACAATCCACATATGTACACAACAGAACAGATGTGATATATGCCTTGCAGTCTGCAGAAGTACAGAAAACCTAAAGCATAAACAATCCACATGCATAGGACAGACTTAGTTCAGCTAGGTATATTTGATCACCTGCAAGCATTGGCCTGATTCACATGCAGCAAAGGTCCCACATGCAGCACAGATACTCCAGATCTGAAGTTTTCCTGAGTATGCTGCACATGAGCACACGGGCAAGAAAAAACTAGAAGCCCTTCTTCAGATATTCTCCTTAAAAATGTAAAGCTATGGAAAACTCTATGCTTGTGAATGGAAGATGCCAGCAAAATGTACATTGAGCCTGCATGGCTCCATGCACTCCCATACACTTAAGGAAGCTGCAGTTTGATTCTGCCATGGTGTTCTATAGATATCGCGTTGTTGGATGGAGCTTTCAGCATAAACATTAGTTACGAGTTTGATCGTATCAGAAAAAGAAATCAGAAAGAATCTCACTGTATGCCTTTATCCTACTGAGATATGTCCTTCTTTTTTTCACCTCATGGAGGGACACAGTGGTACTGGCAGCAATGAGCCTTCCTCTTCAATGCTGTAGCATATAAAATGATGACTTCTAGGAAGTAAGCTAGAAGTTTTTTTTCTTATAGCATCATGATTAGGTACAGTAATCTCTGCTTTACTCAAGACTTTGAAAAACTGAGTTGCATTGATAATTCATCTCCACTTTTCCCTGATAAAAAAGCACAATATTGATACATGCAAAGGGGTGTCTATCCTTAGAAAAACAAGAGTTCATAAGCAAAGTATATTCCCAGAACTCCCATGCTTATTCCAAAAATACTGTTACAATCACATTTTATTGCTTATCATTAGCTGAGAGAAGACAGTTCATGCTTCTGAGACTATTCATATTCATTACAATCTGTGGTGCACAGTCCTTGCAGTCGCTTGTGCTCCCTGAACCATTGTGCTGAAGGTATTATAAACCCTATAGAACAAAACAGGACCTGCATAGTGACTCCATCCTGGTACTGACATCACCACTGTCCTGATCAAGCACTGCTGCAAACTCAGCTTGTTGCTATTTCTGCAGCCAGTTCAACTCAGCCAAGTCCATCCAACAGATGGAAACTCTGAGCAGAGCTCAGGAATGCCAGAGGAGGAAAATATGCATTTTCTTCTGGCTTGGCTAAAGCTTCTAAGAATCTAGGAGTGAGGTTTCTGTTGGATTGCTCTTGAATCTATAATGTTTCCAAAGCCAGAATCTACTGTGAGTCATATATGATGATCCAACTGTTCCTGGTTACTTGAATTTGTTTCACAGTCAGCCAATACACAGTAACAGGCAACAAATTCCATACAAAGCAACAACATATGGAATAATGGATAAGTTATAATATAATTAATGCAAATGGTGATTACCTAAGATTTTCTTTCTCACAGAACTACGCAGTCTCATTATTCTCTCTCTCAGACTCATATTTATTGATAGGAACAAATTAAGAACTAATGAAGACATTAGCAGATACTAAATATATCTCTGTTTCTTACTAGCCCAAACCCATGAGGAGTAAAAAACATTATCATAAACTCAACTGGTCACTGAGGTCTCAGTTCACACTCAGTTAATCGGCCTGTTTTGCAGGATTGAACCCAGTGGCATAAGAGCCTTGAAAGACGATTAGAGACGCAAGGGAGATTAGCACGGGCAAGAGAGTTGAAGTCTCTCACCATCTCCATTGGTGTGTCAGCATAAAGACAGAACTACACAGACATCAGGAAGTCAGTACTTCACCCTTCGTCAGGATGCCAGATCCGGATCTTTTCTCCCCTGAACTCAGCAAGGTGCCAGTTTTGTGACCTCACTCAGTCCTCTGAAGCAGGTTAGTTGTTTCTTTTGCAATAAGCTACAGATATTAAATATGTGCCTAGCTAAAAGGACTGCTTTTAACAATACTAGTGAGATAAAAGGTAGTTTCTTTAGGACAAAAATGCAAGCTAAATTTTTAGGGACAATTTGCATCTAATAAGTCAATTTTATAAGCAAATAAAAAGCTGTGATATATCTTGTTGTATGTAGCTGGGGGAATTTGATATCAAAGGAACAGGTAAGTGGCATCTGAAAAGCAAACAGCTACACTATGCTGAAGGAACCTCTGTGTTCAAAGTTAGATAAGAAAAGCTCAAGAATAGGATTGGTGATATGGGAAAGATCTCCACATTTATTGGTGTTCTTCTGTTGAAAGAAATGTTTCTCCCTTTACAGAATGAAGTCCAGCAGTGGGAAAAAAAAAAAAAAACCAAACCTGTATGTACATGCTTTATAAATCTGGAGTGGCTCAAATAAGATCCTGAGGTGTGCTTCCAAAAACTTTAATAGGCAGGTTTAGTTCCCCTGATCTACTAGGAGCACGTGTGACTTTGCACAAATATATCACACATATAACTCGGAGAAGAGTATATATGCATTGCAGAATAAACCAATGACACTTCTAGTTTAAAGTTGTGCTTCTGTTCTTCCAGCTGGAAAAAAAAAATTCTTCACAGCACTCAAAACAACTGATATGTGGGACAACACTTCACTGAACAGATAGGGGTATAAAAACATTATGATATATTTACAGAATTTGTTATAATGGGAAGAGAATCTTCTGATTACCTGAAATAAATGCAGTAAATGTTGGTGTTAAAAAAAAAATAGCTTGAGAAGCTGGGTACACATCTTCCAAGCCTAGTGTTCCCAAAGACTAATTTGTCGGGAACAAATGAGCTAAGTTGTTCCTCTGTCCCAGACTCAAGGTGCTTGTTGTACGAGGAGCACACTGTTGAAGATACTTTATGCAATCCCAGCTTTACCAGTGACAGCCAGGGTCAGACAATAAGTGGTTATTGCACTTGTAACACCTACCAGTTATTCTTCTGCTTCCCTCTGGCAGTGTGGCTCATATTAAATAGCTTGCATTAGGCAGATCATCTAGTGCTGGAGAACTATGGTGCAAGTACCTCAGTTAGATGAACGTGAATACTCCATACATTCTGGTTTTGTAATTAAAATTTCATCAAGGAAGCTTGAAATAGCATTTGAGAATTATTGAAGGCACTGAATTACTTGTTTTTGCACGTGGAAGTTTCAGGTTTTTAACTTTAGACATCTAAGGATGAGGGAGGGAGCTGTAGGACAATAACTACACAAGACTGGCTGTATGTCTCCTTATGAAAGTCAGCTTCAGATTTCTTTATGGCTAGAATATTATAACAGGAAGCCTCAAATTTACATCTTCAAAAATCAAAAATGTCCCCTTAGCAGGTTAAGTGAAGACAGAACTGTTTACAACTTCGTTCAAATGTTAAAGCAAAGATGTTCACCAAGTCACTACCGTTTGGTGTGACACTGTTAACTGAACGTGTCTAACAACTTAGAAGCATTTTGCAAATAGATACATTTCACAGAAATGATGAGCAATGCATTCACAACCCCCTGCCACTGAATGTGAACCGTGTATCAGCAATTTCATAACAACAGATCCCCTCTATTGCATGCTCAGAGACCTGAGTATCCAAAGCAAAGACTATTTGCAGCAGTTATTTCAGTTTAAGTCATGAACTGCTTAACTGGCGAAGCAGTTAAGGCTACTGTCTGCAGGCTTAGCAGACAGGCTGTCAGCTGAATTCCTATGGTGGCTTAATTCTGTTCCAGCAAAGCATGATCCTTTTGAAAGAGGGCTCAAGTATATCATGGAAGAATAGTGTGAAAAAGGTATTGTTACTTTATGAATATTCTTTGGACTTCTTTGTACAGAGATGTTCATAAAAAATTAGTATTTCACCATGAGAATCAAAATAATTTTCACAATATTACCACAATCAAAATTCAACAATAATTGATAATCAGCCTTAACAATCATTAATCTAGGCACCTGTTTTTAAAATCAAGCAGCAACAATAGCCTAAACCTCTTCAGTTTTTTTCCTTATTGGCTTTATTTCCATTTTGCACAGTATTCTGTGTATTGTGCAAGAGATACACAAAGGTGATAGTTTTAAAGAAAATCAATTTCCTCTCTAAATGCAGCAAAAATAAATGCAACATGAATAATTTAGATCTCATAGCCATACAAATGTTTTAATATTCAAATCACATCTTAATATCAAAGGAAGAGCCTATTCCTCACCTGTACAAACAGAACTGATTCATTTCAATACACACACGAGAACACCAGGGTATCATTACCTCTTTTAACTGCACCCTGCAGCAATCTACTTGCCTAATGTTTAAGCTTCATTGCAGTTGTGGATCCTTTGGTGGGCAGTGTATAGCCCCTACTTTTGGAAGGGTTGTCTCGAGGTGGTTTTCATGCTGTTTTAACTTAAGTAGTAAGCTTAAAAGCAAATATGCATGAATAAAGCTGCTTATACTTCCTTCTTTCCTCAAATTATAGGGTTATGTTTTACTGTTTATAAATGCCATTGTAGTAGAATCCACAAGGATGACATATAAGCATATAAATACATATTTGTATAATATAAAATCACTAATGAAAACTACTGAATTAGAACATAACCACACTGACAGCAGGTTTTGTGAGGAGAAAAGAAGTTCTCACATGTGTTAAGGAAAGGCAATCACAAGGCATCAGAAGCTGTAAAGAACGGCAAAAGATCACCATTTAATCCTGAGGTACTGCAGCATAGTTCTACATTCACATCACGTACACTGAAAACATATTGTCTCCAGCTCTAACAGGTTTGTGTCTTGGACTGCTTCCTGCCTGTGATTTTGATATAACTGCAGAGGTACAAAGAAGTTAGTAGTAGTCTTACAGAAACCATAATGATACAGAGAAGCAAGGTATAATGTGATGAAAATATGTGATGAAAATGTGATGAAAGAGTTTCTTAGATTGGCTAATTGCTGGGGAAAAGCTGACCCATCTTGATTCACAGAAGCCATCCTTCAGCTGTGAAAATATTAAATTTGAAACTAGGTGTGTATAGGTGGTTCTGAGAAGTCTCCCTGAGTTTATTTTATGCCCATCACTGTGGTATTTGGAGAGAAAAATGTAAGTGTCCATAGATTATCTGGGAAAGTTAGGAAAGGACAGTACTGTTCTTACTTATCAGTATGTAATACAGCAGGTGCAACAAAAACGAGTTGATAAACTCCCTTTGGCATCCCTGGACTCTGGAGTCTTTAGACAACAGAATGGAAATTGTTCCAATGGACTGTGAAGAAGGCATGGCTGCTGCAGAAAGCACAACCAGTAACAAACTTCAGCAGCAATTCTTTTCCCCCATGAAAAAAAAAAAAGGCTTATGTGGTTATGTTGTATATATCTGTTGTTTATCCAGCTTTTAAATCTACATATGGCCGTGACACAGTAACGTAAGAATTAAAAATTCCTAGAATCATCAAGAAAAATGACAGGAATGTGTAGAACAAGGTGGTGCCATTAGGCTTCTGAAGGGAAAGGCAGCACATCAGCTCACTTTTAGATATCAGAAAATCCACACAGAAAATAGGAATCCACCATTCATTGTTTCTAATGGTCAATTGTTTTCAATTGATCTAGTCTAATTTTGTAAGTGATAGACCTTCATATTGTATGAAACTTAAGCAAGACCTGGGGCACTCCCTTGGCAAGTCTCAGGATGCGTGAGGCAGTACAGGAAAATGTTGGTAGGCTCTATAAATAGCCAGTCAAACAGACATTAATCTCTCTCTCTCTTCTTCAGATTTCTTCTGCATGCCTTGGATACATGCTTCTAAGCAGCTTATGGGCTTTCCTTGACCTACGCTTCTTTTCCTAATGCTCATCTGACTATGGCTGTCCTCAAAGTAAAATTCACCAAAACTAAGAGGGACAAACTGGCTCAGATCCTATGGATTCTCAACTGGGTTTCTGTAGTGAGTGGGATCATTCTCTTCAGTCTTGGCCTCTTTCTGAAAATAGAGATCAAGAAGCGCAATGAAGTGATGGCAAAAGGGGACATTAACTCTGTTCCCAACATGCTGATCTCTGTAGGAGTCATAGCATGTGTCGTCAACTTTTTGGGGGGCAAAATCTGCTACGACTGCTCAGATGCCAACAAGTTCTCCCGATGGAAGCTAATTATGCTCCCATACATCATATGTACCTTCTGTTTTACCTTCTGCATCCTGTTGGGTGCTCTCATGTGCTATACCATGAGGAATGAGCTGGAAGAATCTCTATATCTGGGACTGAGGGATGCTATTAAGTTCTATAAGGACACAGACATACCTGGAAGATGTTTCTTAAAAAAAACAGTGGACATGTTACAAATTGGATTCCAATGCTGTGGAAACAATGGCTTTAGAGACTGGTTTGAAGTTCAGTGGGTATCTGCTCGTTACCTGAACATGGCTTCTAAGGAAGTTATGGAGTAAGTATTTACTAGTTCTAATAGAAAATTCTAGGAAAAAAAACTCCGTCAAGAAGAACTACAATTGATCAGTAACAGTAGCATCAAAAGATCTTGAGACATACTGACATTAAAGAGAACATAGTAAGACTGATTTTTTCTGCCCAAAATGCTAGCAGTATTTCTTCCTTACATGAGGACTTGTGGCTAGAAGGTTTCTCGCAAAGATCCATCTGAATAATTCTTAACAAGTCTACCTCAAGATACAGTGTAATCATAGGCACATTTACAAACACTCTGGTACTTTAATATAAATTTCTAGTAAATAATAGCAATAACAACACTTGTTCAAGACTACTTGTTTCCCCTAAAAACATGAATGTGGAAGTGATTGGGCCAAAAAGATCCTTCCGCTTATATTTAATCATTCTGAGTTTCTAGCACAACTTCACAGGGCGAAGTAGATAATTTCTGCTGGATCACTGTCTCAATCAAAAAACTGTAGACTGACAATGTTACTCTTTAAATATGCTAACCACATGCATAATGAAAAGTCATCTTTCAATAACTTTTTAGGGATACTAAGCAATGCAATGATGCACTTTCCTTTTTTTAATGTGGCAAATTAACTACCTCAAAATTTCAGTCATAAAGAGTTGTTAAGAGGAAGAAAAAAAGGATTGTCCTACCAATACATCATACAGTCAATCCTAAACATTGAAAAATCATTTCCCTTCACATATTAGACTCAAATTCAGGTTCAAATCTACATGTTCACGTGTGAGAAACTGTCAACACTGTGTTCCTTGCAGTAAAAAAGGAGAAAAAATCTTGGTATTTGTTCTTATGTTGGTGCCTCATACAGCAATTGTGAAATGATATTCTCAAAACGACGAGTGATAATTTCTGTAGATGACAGTAAAGGTAGCAGTCAAAAATGCAAGAAAAAAAAAGTAGCAGATAATCCAATATATATCTTCAAAAGCTGAACAAAGTCTTCACTGATGAGAGCCAGGTAGCTATATATTCTTAAGAAAAATAAATACAAAAAGCTTAAATGGCATTTAAGGAATATTCTGCTTTGTTGAACTGAAAACTCAGGGGGAACAAAGCCAGATGAGAGAAGGTCAGTGGTCTTATTTTAACAGAACTTGTAACTTGAAGTTGGCCTTATAGCAAAGCATATAAACAGAGGTGCAAATATACCGAAGGAGAGGACCTCTGGAACGAGGACGTCAGTGTGCATTAGACATTTGGCTAAGGAAATAACACAAGCTTTAGAACAAATGTTCTAAAGGAAGATGTGGGAGAGCAATAGTGACACAAAGCAAACTGACTCACCAGATGTTTTAAATCCTTGTTCTACTCTGAAAACTCAAAAGACAACAAAGATAGTCTGCAGGACCTTACAGTAGTATCCTATTGTACGGATAAAGGTAAAACATACTACCGTTTATTTCTGTGACCCATGTACTAAGAGTAATGTTCTGTCCTGGCTTAACTAAACTCAGTTTTCATCTGCAAAGTCATCTGCGCTCTGCCAACATTCTGGAAATACAGTTAATTTTTCTATCCCCATGTAGAAAGAAGACAATGCATGAAGAAGATAAATACAGTGCAGAACTTCTATTGCATATGAACTAGATAATCTCAGTTACCAGAATCAAAGTTAGTGCTGTATAAGCAAATTATACTATGGTTTTCAAAACCTTGTAGTGAAACATTTGATATGAAATCACTAGGACCAAAGTCCAGCTTGTAATGTTTAGAAAAGGTGCAGAAGGAATCAAATACTCATCTTAGTTTGATCTTGTAGTGTATGTCAGTTACAACTTGGTAGATTAAGAGGCAAAGAAGTTGAGAACTGACATACTTAATAAGAATCTCTACAGAACTGAACTTTTCACCTTCCTTCATAATCCTCTTCTCTTCCCTCTATCACTTCGTTACCAATGCCACCACATCACAAGAAACAGTGTCAATCTATGGGAACAGTACAAGGAAGCAGGTTGCAACAGTACAATCCTATCATTGCTTTGGTTAGGCAAAAACAATCTCTTCATAGTCTCATAAACAACTTTTGCTTCATAGTTTCATAATGATTTTGAATTACAACAACAGTTAACATCTTACTTCTCAGCTTTTGTTACTGAGCTCTCCCCTTCTAGCAATATCCAGACAGAACTTCCTTCAGTTTGCTACAAGGAAATACAGTGTCAAGGGGAACATAACCAAAGTCTGGAAACTGTTACCATTTGCAGCAGAAAAAAAGTTTCCACCCTATCACATTTATGGCAGGAAAAAAATAAAGATGCTTCAGATCAGAAGAGAAGCTTAAGAGTTAGCTTCAGTGACTGTATTTCAACCATTTCAGATACTGTCCTGTTGTTTTGGTTTACAGAGCATTAAGCCCCCATTTCGCAATCAACCTGCCTTCATCCTCTTCACAGCTTCTTTTCTCCCACATTTTGGTCTTCTTTCCTGTACCTCTGTGGCTCCCCTCGTTTTTCTGTGTCATTTTGCCTATGTCAGTTACACTGTTTGTACACTTAATTCTGTTTTCAGCTGATTATTTGTGTTCTTTCACGTTCACATTAGTTTCCCTGCTACTGTTACCTGGAGCACGTTGGCCACAAAGCGCAGAGCTAGATGTTAAAAAGAAGAGGCATTATGCCTAACGCTCCTCAGTGGGAAACAGAAAATGATCTTCCTTAAATATTTGGAAATATCTGTGAGGAAAATATTTTTAACAGAAAATAAAAACAAAATGTGAGAGAAAGGAGGCACAAAACAATAAAGCGAAGGCAATTATTCTGCCATGCCAGCACAGCCACAAATGCTGAGGCTCCTTTCAGTTTATGTTTCTTTTGAAAGATGCATCTAGTTTCTAAAATACTGAACCACAGAGTTCTGCTGCCTACATTCACCTGGTCAGCTTCTTGCAATGCCTTCTCTTTCATTTAAGAAAATCTGTAGTGGAAACGGAAAATAAGACTTATAAACAAATGAGGATAAACTCTAAAATAATCTTTAATATTCTCAGTGCAAACGTATCTAGAAAGGTATCATATCCATGTACATCTTACACGCACAATACCAAAAACCATACTGGAAACTGTACAGATACCATACTGAAAAGTACTGCAAATGAAAAATTTGTTTTTCCTGTGGTGGGCAACATTTCCAACTGGAAATGAGAATATATTTCCCTTCTGTTACATTGGAAAGGCCTACCTTGCAGCAGACAGATTACGTCCTTTTAGAAAAATTATGGACATATCCTGCTGCCGATACCACATTTGTAATGCAAACTTTCTATCCTGTTGCAGCCGTTTCAAGAGTAATGTCGATGGGAAGTTCTTAGTGGATGGAGTACCCTTCAGCTGTTGCAATCCGAGTTCCCCACGGCCCTGTATCCAGTACCAGCTGACAAACAACAGCGCCCACTACAATTACGATTTCCTCACAGAGGAACTCAATATCTGGGTGAAGGGGTGCAGAGAAGCGTTGCTGGAGTACTACACAGCTATAATGAGATCCATTGGTATTGCAACATTGCTTATCTGGTTGTTTGAGGTAAGCCTCATAAAAATGGTCTGTGTCTGGTCTATCAGAGACTTCCTGCTCTCAAGGATGGGGAGGATGGGGGATAAAGAATATATTTTAGGTATAGACTAGACTACTTCTTATGCAGTCAAAATAAGCACTTCAGCGGCAAGTATATACATCTGCAAAGTATCTGCCTGTAAAGAAAGGTATCAACGTTGTCCTCTTCATGCCAAGGATCACAATGGCATGCGCTTCTTCACTTTTTAATAGTAGTTCGATTTTTCTGATTATTAATCTATCGCATAAATATGAACACTGTTAAAATAATTCAACACAACAGTCCTCAGACAGTGCTAGATTGGGTGGTGATGCCATAAGCAGCAGACCTTTGGCAACTGATGAAAAAGTTGCTCACTGCAATGTGACAAACAAGCTAGGCACACTGATCTCAATTCCAGCGTGACTATGAAAGCAGTGTTTTTTCCTAAACTCACACTTGAGCCTCTGTAGACCATCCTTCTTCATTTTTAGTGCACTGGCATGTAGGATGCATATGGCTTACATAATGAACGAAGCACCTTTGATGAAATACCTATTCAATTCATGTCAGAGAGGAAAGACTTCCACAAAGATTAACAGACTAGGATTTTTTCTTCCAGTCACTGATGCCTCCATTAATTGAACATCTACTTTGCACTGATTAGCTGTAGCCTGAGGCTACAACATTCCCAGGTAATTCCAGGTATTTATGCACTAATCACATTAAGTGGGTATGCTACCTGAACAATGGAGAAAAAAATAGCAAAAAAAAATTCTGCTTGGTATTTTTTATTCAAAAACATGTAATTCATTGGGAGATTGTTTAGATACATCACTGGGATAAAAGCCTATTTATTTTACGAAATATTAGATGTGTGAATAATTAAGTTTAGAAGCTGAATTAGTGGTAGGATCTAGACTAATTTAAGCTCTGTTTAAGCACTAACCTTTCCTTACAGCTCTCTGTACTTATTGGTGTTCGGTACCTACAAACAGCAATGAAGAACGTTCTGCTGCGAGGAGATCTGCAGGGTGAATCAGATGGTTGGTTACTAGAAAACAGTTTTGTGGAAACTGCCAAATACAACATCAATATTATCAAGAACCTTGGCAAAGCCAACCAGATCTCCACTGTCTCAGGCATGAATGATCCCAACATTAACATTCAAAACACAAACTGTAGTAAAAGCAATGTGACATCAAAATCTATCCCTGCAGCTAGCTAGACAAGGCTTCAGCAAAATGATGGCTCAAGTGCAGTTTTGACATACTACAATGTTAGATACTGGATTTTCACTAATGGGAAAAAAGTAATATGATAACTGAACAAAAAATAGACTGTTTACAGCAAGAGGATATCGATGCTTCTTCGGCGGGATGCATTTTCTTTACCCATTCTAATGAAATTCTTTATTTTTGTACGTGTACAAAACAGTTGTTTGAATTTTTCCCACTTTGTCTCCCCTGCTTACACATTCCTGTCCTGGTCTGAATAGATCAGAATAATGATTATATGTAACAGGGCTATCAGCTTGGATATCAGTATGTTCTAGATAGGATTGGTCTAGTTTGTGACTACTGTCTCATCTTCAGAAATCCCAACTGCAGGGAAATTTCAACAGAAATAACTGCTCTGGATAAAAAGGTTATCAAAAAGAGAACTATCACAAAAACAGAAATGAAAATTGCGTTAAAGTCTAAGTTAGGACAGGATAAATTTTAAGCCAAATTAAAGCATGTTATCACTCCTCTAAACTAACTTATTAGCTAAGTGAAATTGAAATCCAGTTGAAGGCAACAGAAGTTGGTTTGTACAGTGTATTTGACTTGTGTTGGTGGTGTTGTTTTTAAACAATCTGAAGGCTTGCTTAGAGAAAGGCAGCTGCCCTGAAAGTTAATGAGTGCTATTAAAAGGATTTCTCTGCTCAAGAACACTAATTGATGGCTCATGCAGGATATTAAAACTTAAAATAGTACAAGAGTAAAAATAAGCAAATACTTCCAATAAAACAAATATTTGGTCTGATTGCATATGAAACAATGTTTTAATAACTCTCCATGGACTTTTTTTCCTATGAATTTGTACAGCTTTTTTTTTTTAACCCACCTTTTTCACATCTAAAATGCATCCGTTAATGAGCTTCAAAGTTTAATTTCTCACAATTCAGTTCTGCATTTCTTGAAAAAGCACTTTGCTTTTTGACTCCCTGACCTCAGTGCGTATCCCTTAATCTTCGCTGTAAGATGCAGCTGACAGTCATTCCTTATTCTCTTCATGTTGTTCCTGATTTTACTGTCCTCTGTTAAAATCTCTGTCCCATCTTCCCAAGCTGAAGAAGCTGCTATTTAATTTTTTGCCCATGAAAATTGCTCATCTTGGACAGTTTCTGTAACTCTTCTCCATGATGTTTAAATGAAGAACACCTGAAGTGTAGAGTTGAGGATGTTATGAATTAAACAGGCTTTCTCTCTTTTTCCTAAGATCTGTCATTTCTTGCTTTTTTGACAGTTTGAGCATTTGGGTAACATTTTCACAAAGCCATCCATAAAAATATGAAGGCATGAACTGGTGCGTCATCCCTTCAAACGTTTCTGAGAGCCAAAAATATCATTTCTGCATTACAGCTTGTTATGCAGTTTCAAAGTCTACCTAATGCCCTTGGGCACAATCCTGACTCCCCTTTTTTTTTTTTTTTTTTTTTTTCAGTGTGGTAATGACAACATTTCAAAGAGCTTTATTATTAGACTGAAAAATGTCCAGCTTCTATGTCTCACTGAACTACGAGAAAGTACGCCCACTTTTTAGACTGTGAGACAAAACGAACTTCAGTGAACCTGGGAAATACAATCCCGAAGGAAGCAGCTCGTTGTTTGCAGAACACTCAGCACAACAGCTTCCTGAGCCTTACTGGAAACATTAAGATCAGATGATATAATACTGAAAAAGAATGAACATACAGAATTTTGGTACTTTGTCCTATTAAGGAGAAAAGCAGTCATATGCTACAAATTAAACACTTTTCTACAGAATATGATAAAAAAAGCCATTTTTATCTATTATTTTCAGACCAGCATGCAGAGCGTCACATGCTTCAGTAAATAAGCAGTCATTTTTTCAGTAAAATTTTAATCCATCTGTATTTGGAAGAATAGTTCTAGGTTGCTTAATAATTAAATGATTGCAATTAGGGAAGAAAAACAGAGAGAAAAACATAACTTCTGTTTCATTAGGAAAAATGAATCAAGAGGAATTGATAGAAACAATTTAATATACAAAATACTTCAAAAATAAAGCAAGGAATGGTGAAATTGATGAAAATGGTTCTCAGACATGGAATAAGAGCACAAACTCTTTTTTATTATTATTATTTTTTAAGGGGATTTTTTACTCTGTATTATAGGAAAAATTTCCTGATGGCAAAACATATTTAACTTTAGAAGCAGATGAAAACTGGCATCATGTGCCACGTACAGTCTCTCTAGGCCATTTCCTTAGCTTACAGAATTACAACAGCTTTGTCCAGTTCTCTAGCAGAGGTCCCTGCCTGTCATGAACTTGGCTCTGAAAAATAGGTTCAGCAGAAGAGTGAACTAAAATGACCACCCAAACCAAGCATCTCTGTGAAGTGCCACATATTCAAAGCAGTAAGTAATGCTATACCACATCAGAGTGAAGAGCAGTGGTATAAATATCCAGCTAATACTTTTCCCATAGTTCACACAGATCATTTTGATATGAAGAGGACACATCTTACCATGAAAACCTAACTAATATTTGGTTTGTCGATCTCTCTCTCAGACAACTGCTGAAAAGATGCAGAAACAGCTGTCTATGTGAAAACTTGTGAAATTAACTGAGTATCAGCATACACAGGGAACAGCTGTTGTCTTGACTACTACCAGTAACTATTTGGATGACTCGACTGCTCATTTCCATCCTGCATAGGCATCTAGTCTCCACCAATACAGATATATTGTGAAAGGACAACAGATTTCATAGCACTGAGGACAAATGCTACTTATCAATTTGAAAATCCTAGCAATACTCTGATTAGTGACACTTTGAAATTAAGTGTTCTCTTCTTTGCTTTGCATTTATTAGTTTGCTCAGACACTGAAAGCACACTTTAAATACCGAACCTGCTTTACAGCATCTGTCACAATCACTTGGGTCTCCTGGAGTATTTAATATTACCACCACTGTATCAAGAAAACAGACTCAGGTAGCAGCACAGACTGTCTTTAATTCTCTGTAACTTATAAAGACAAAGATGGCATTAGCAAAGCCAAGCCTATAATCCGTAGCATCTGCTCAGATACAGAAATAAATACGATTTGTGGGACACTTCTTATCCTATTTGTTATTAATGCTTAATCCAGTCAGAATTAATAACACATTTGTGTAACAAATTCCAGCAACTTCCAGAGCAAGGAATTCACCTCTATATGAAACTACCTTTTTATGGAGCTCTTCATAAAATAAGTGAAACATTCGACTGTTTGGTTCCTGCTGAAGGCACTGCAATGGCTCCTGCAGAAACTGCAGTTATGATGCTCTTCCTTTAAAGCACTCTGACTACCACAGAAGACACCTGCTTTACTTTGATCATAAAGAAAAATATAATGAATCATATGAAAACTACACATTAAGAATTTCATTTGTATTCCCTTAGAAGCTGGAAACCTCCCTTATGCAAACTGATTTGGCTGGTGTGTGATCATACAGTTCTCTCCAACACAACAAATGATGTTTAAAGCTGACAAATCATTTGGTACACATTTTACCAGTTTCCCACTGTGGCAACAGTTCAGTCTCCACACACTGGAGCTCCTACACAACAGTTGAGAAAAACCAAAAAGATACGAAGCCCGCATCACCTAGGTGGTACCCCTATCTCTTACGAGGACAGTATCACAGAAATGGATACTCCTGTTCCAGTCTGCTGCTTTATGCTAAGGTGCATATCAGAGTGAGGCTACCTAAAGTCACACCAGTGTGCAGAATCCACCTGGGTAAACCAAATTGCTCAATGAACTTCTGTGTATGGTCTGAACCAGGAAAATAAATGTTCTTAGATCATTTTTCACTATCACAATCCTAAAACACATCGGTTTTGCCACTTTTAATTACAGCATAATTTATAGAATGAAAAAGCAGACAAAAGAAACCTGAAGCATTTTTATCATCTCAGGTAGATTATTTCTCAAGCTGCCACGGTTATGCTTTGCAAAACCTTCCAGCAGAAACTCTAAGGTGCATCAGAATGGCATCTCTGCAAATCCTATACTGCACCTAACTACCTGTACCTAAAGAAGCAAGTATTACATTCCAGGTACTGCGAGGAGAATGGAGACGTTCTGTAGTTTGCAGAAAAATCCCTGTCACAGTTTCCCAGAGATAAACAAAGGGCTTAAAACGGCCATCAAAAGCATAGTGCCCGTACCCACTTCACATGGTGTGCGGGCCCATTCATTCAAGCATGAAGCCTAGAAATTTCCCAGGTCAGTCTGATTCTTAATTGTGACAGTCTGTAATTAAACTGCTTAAAATACAGTCCTGTTTCTTGACAGTGACCTCATAAACAAGCAGTACAAAAATAAGAAAGCTCAAGCTCAATCTTTAGTGTTTCATGTTTAACTTCATACCTGGTCTCTCACCTTAGTCATTGCAAGAATACATATAATTTCAGGTCTCTCTCTCAAGAACATTTCTTAAACAGCTCCTCTTTAATCTACATTTTCAACCACACAGTGTAAGCTTCCAGCAATGGAGCTAGGACTAGCACTAATTGGATTATAGAGACTTGCAGAGCAGTCAGTATTCATTGTTCATTCATTTTCTGTATCAAGAAAAATTTAGCCTCCATCTGCAAAACATGGATTAAAAAAATACAAAACGGTGCCATAGAAATGAAATAATTTTCATCTTTGAAGAAAGCACATCATGGCCATAATCATCCTCCATATTATTTTCTACATTGCGTCTTGAGATTCTTAGAGTCTCTTAGACACGGTACTGTGGCTTTTTTTCCCCCCCTTTCTTCTTAGAAGATGAACTTACTGTTTTACAGAACACTTCTGCTAGACTTTAATCAACCCACATTTGAGCTTTTCAGGAATTAGTTCCTAAAAAAAAAAAAATTGCTGTATTAAGAATAAGCATAGAGAGTAACACCATTAACACTCAAATTCAGCAAGCTTAATGGCACCTGAAGCTACAACAAAGCAGTGAGAAAGTGATGACAGCCATGAGCTTGTGGGATAGAGAATTAGTCAGTACTTCTTGCCTCTTCCTATATAAAATACTTGTCTGTTTGCTCAACTCTGGAACAAATTTCTGTTTTCCGTATGTATCACATCGAACATCAGACAAAACAGAAACTTCTACCTTGAAGAGGTTCAGTATCTAACAGGCAATATGGCAAGTCCTACTTCAAGAGCTACAAAACCAGAATCACTCAACTAATCAGCTGAAAGACATTAGGCTATTACATTATATGCTTACGACTTCTTTTAACAATCGAGACAGACACTGCAGGAGTCTGCATCTTTGAAATATTAGGATAAGTTGCTAAGTTGCAAGTGGAATATTTATTTACATAAGACAAATTGTGCCACTAGCACTCACTGGTGCAATGCTGATGTGGATCACAGTTTACCAACAGTTTAATAATTCTTCCCTTTTTTCCATACTGACAGACCTTCTGTGATACTCTTGCAAAAATCAGCTGTGAAGTGTGAAAGTGCCTCCAAATAAAAGTGGAATAGTCTATGAGAAGTTACTTTATTTCCTTTTTTAAATATACATATACAAGATATTTTATTTCAAAAGCACAAGAACATTATACAAGTTTCAAATTTACATTTTTGCAATTAAAGAAACCAATATGTGCATTATCAAATTTCTTCTGTCAGCCTGGATGGAATGAAAATCAGTGGCGTAAGCATCTTGTGATCACTAAATACAGATCATACTCACAGTGAACAAAACTGCATAGTAACTTATGAAATGAAAGATGACCACACCAGTCAGTGAATGATATAGGAGCCCATTTGCTAATTAGTATGTGCAAACATACAGGGAGATGCAACTTTGCCCCTTCTCTCTTTCTCGCTCATTTTTCCAGCTACAAAGGTATTTCTAGAGCTTCAAACAAGAGCTCACCTGTTCAAACCAGCTCCTGTCCTTATAAATAAATTACAGTTCAGACAGAAAACATAACAGTGATCTCACCTCATTGCTGATAACAGACTTTATCACATGAGTACAAGGTAACTGAAGGTTTCTGATAAATGGAAAGGTAAAACTCTGAGCGAAAAACAAACCTGAATACAGTTTGGGTATCAATAAGCCATAATTTGCTAGCCTGAACACGTTTTTCTTGGTAAAAAGTGTTTTGATGTCCTTAGATATCTCCAGTGAATGCACGTTTTCATCACAACTCCACTTCTAAATTCTTTGTGTTTCAAACACATTTTAGATAAGACTAATAGAATTATGTTTGTCTTTGAAGGGTTGTATATTCAGGTTTAAAATCTGCAAGAATCGAGATAAGGACAATGGTCATAATTGCAAGAAAAAAAGGCCCAGAAAACATTCCAAAGCCAACTGTTTATATCAGCAGGGAAGGATTATAGCAAAAGCTCTTACAGAGAAAAAAAAGAATTGCAAACCATAATATTCAAGTCTACCTGTACTCCATTTTTAGATGAATTATGGCGCTGTTCAGTGTGCTCATGTACTCTAAAAGCTTTAAGAAACTAGAAGAACAGCTGTATTTATATCTAAATCATTATCTGCGATTCTAATACCTGTCATAAAACCAGTAAAAAAAATTAAACAAAGGAAACCATAGAAAAACACATTCTCAGATATTACTTTGAAAACTTTCCCTCGTGAGCCCTATTAAAGTTACATTAAAAAAAAATCCAAATAGCAAAGGGAGGGGAAATTTAGAATACTGAAAACTTCCAGCTTTGATACGGATGTGATTTCCTCGGAAAGCATTTTTACCCATTACATTACAAATTCTGTCACATATGTTACAGTTGCAATTCAGAAAACAGAAGACATTTAGAACTGAAGCACAATCCTACAGCGGTAACAGAGCTCCATCTCAATGTACCATTACCTACTGAAGGGCAAAGAGACATACTTATTCACATTCTTTCACTTTTCTGCTCCTAGTGCTGAACGTGACCCCCAAAAAACATTTTCATTTATGCAGGCAGGGCTCCAAACAACTGTGACAGAGGATGAAGATTGGAAAGTTTCCCAAACACAGGCAAAGAAATTCATTTCTAATTCCAAGGCTGACTGATTTAGGGCCTTGATTTCAGTCCAGTGATAGCATTGAAGGTTGTCTACTTTATTGAAGTCTCTGGCTCCTATGTAACTTGCAGAGATGTACTACAGCAGTTATTTTCCTGTTTGGCTTTCAAGGAAAAATTCATGTAAAAAACTAAAAGAAGTAAAACTAACCAAAACCTAACCAAACGCTGTAGTCCTAGACCTCTCAGGATATACAGCATTAATATTGGACAAATTCATTAGATAAAGTGCGGTTCTGGCAGTGCGAAAAGCACAGACTATTTTTGTAATGGAACAAACAAATGGTAATTCCACTTTCTATGCATGTTTCTCCTTTGAAGAGTTTAATGATAAAAACTCTTCATTAAATTCCAGGATATAGCAGAATGCAGGCTTTTTTCATACAACTTAATGTTTGCTGTTACTTTTACTACAGATTACTACAGGTTTGGTACCACTTCCAACCCACAGATCTCGACCTATTTAAAAGTCACACTAAACCTGGGAGAAGAAAGAAAAAGTTATTTTTTTACTTAGCAACACCAGTTAAGTATATTCTCAAGGCAAGGAAGAGACAAATGTATGTGCCCTGAAGCACAGGATTTGGAAAGCTGTCCTCGTCAAACATGTGAGACGATTACAACTTCTCAAAAAAAAAAGTGGAAATATTTCTGGGTCTGAATGCTCAGCAATAGTTATACAAGGTAGTTTTCCTTTTGAGAATTAAAAAAAAAGCAAGACAATTGACATAAAATTCTGTTTCAATGTATCAGCACTACATCCAACCTAGAGAATCCATCAACTGCATCTGAACTACAGAACCCACTTTAGAGCATTCACTGCCACTCTCCGTTTCTAAAGCACTGCCAAATGTAAAAGATTTCACTACAATAAAGAGACTCAGAGCAGTTGCCAATTGAACCCAAAGAAGATTTGATTGGTTTCTTGACTCCTGGCAATCTCCTCTATGATGCAGTGTTGCTGCCATAGCAGATGCAGCTTCCGGTAACGCTCTCGACATAAGTGCAGAGGATTGCCTCTTCTTCATAGAAGGAAAAAGGAGAATTACTCAAATAAGCATATCAGAATATCAACTGAGAAGTTATTTCATTAATAGTCTAGCATTAGAAGTGTTAATAATAGCCAATAAATACAGTTGTATGAATAGCAACTTCAACAAGCATATGGGAAATGAAAGAATTCCACACATAATGATTCAATGAATGTTGTTTCCAAGATGACACATCAGTAATGGCAGTTGCTGTATCAGAAAATTAAGAAAGTTTAACAAAACCAAAAAAGTGGATTTTCCCACTACTAATGACCCATTCATGACTGGAAACTGTCACCAGGAATCTGAAGTTAAACAAGTTCACCAAGCAAAGATGCATATTACAGTGCTGTACACACTAGCAGAAAGGTCACGTCTAATATGTTCAAGAAACAAAAGCACCAAAACAGAAATGTAGAAAGCAAACACATTAAACCTTTACTTACTTCAGACCTGGATCTGTTTCTCCATATTCATCCAAGTATGGAGCAGGATACAAGCAGCCCCTGGTTTTACCTTCTATGAGGACAACTTTGCATTCCCTGATTCTTAAGGAAAAATAGCGGTAATTATTTTAAGCGTACCTATCTTCAATATTATCACCACAAAATTATTTTTCATAAGCTACACCTTTTGATGGCTTAAGTATGATGTACATCAATAGCAGATTCAATTAACTAGGATTTATACAGGTTACTTGGCATCAGCTCCTGGTCAAATACGTACTGCGTATTAACTTTGCAATTTATAGACATAAGCATGGAGTTAGTACCACAATCACTTTGCAGCAAACATCCTGTTGTACACAATCCCTAGCAGGGCTATTTTAAACAGATTTAACTAATAGTTATATAGCATAAATTATGATAGATTCAATAGCATGGATTGCATTTAGCTTAGAAAGAGATACACCAGATGTCAACTCGTGTCTCAGCGTCAGCATCAAGGAGACTTATGTACCACCATAAGTCAACTTTAAAGACTGTTTTAAGTATAATGCTTGATAGCATTTAAGAGTTTAGAAACAGGAGGAAATAAGAAACTTCTTTTGTAACATTAGGTTAGCCATAATGGGATCTTATTTCCATAGATCATAACTGAATTGAGGTGCTATCTAGATATCTATACTCTGTTCTACATTGTAGGGTACCGAGATGAGAATTAGTGTAACTACCAGAAGCAGTCTTTAGACAGTAGAAGTCCTACTCGAGGTAAGGAAAACTGTGAATTATCTTGTATAAAACTCCTGAAGTTATTGCAGCTAGGTTGCTTTCCATATTAGAATCTGTTCAGGTAACCAAATGTTATCCCCCAATGCACGTGTTCATTTTGAAAACCATACTGTTTTGATCCACAACGCATCCATCCACTCTCTATGATATAAAACAACTCCAATCCAAACAAAATATCCCATTAATATGATTTGCCTCTGCTAGCAATTCAAGGTGCTATGCACAACTTAGAAGAGCGGTACGTATGCACCCAAGTACATCCTCTTTGGGCTCGTGTGCTTAGCTACTTCATTACTCAAAGAAGTTTTTCTTGTTACAATCACCTTTGTGGCAATCGTAAGCAGCACAGCAATAAGGAGTCGCTTACCCAAAAACATATCAAACACTATTCAGCTGATTAAGCAGCCAGTCTTGAGAAAACACCCCCCCCATTTATAGCTGTATGCATGCACAAGTCTATGTGTTTAAGTAACAGACGGAGAAAAAAGTTAGTTTATAGTACCTATATCTCCAATTACACTATGCAGGACAGTACTCTCTGGAGCTAAGAAGGTATGCTGCTTTTGCCAACTCACAGGCCTCTGGATTGTTATTCCTACTGAGGCTCTTTAAGTGTGAGGAAAGATTAGTATGAGTCACAGCTGTTTTGCCACTGACACCTTAATAAAGAGAAGAACTGAGTAGTCTAGACAGATATGACTGTTGAAAAATATCAATCCCAGAACTCTGAGCCTGTGTTTACAGTGTCATTTAAACCTACGCAGACTTAAAGAACAGACATGGACTACAGTTTTGTCTGATATTATCTTTCCACAAGAAATAAAATGTTCTAAATCTAAGTCTTCAGGTTTCCATTTAACCTCATTATCGGAAATGCTACAATACATGATCCTCTAAATACAACGAAGACCCACACAGCTTCCACTAAAATCCTATGCTGAAGTAGAAATACACTTTGTGAGCTACGAACAAACAAAAACCAAGATAAAAATCGGTTCTTTCCTTCACGTTTCTAAGTGGTACAGCAGAAATACAGGGAAGTTTTAATCATAGAAGATAATCCCCTAGATACTAAATCCATGGTAAAGTTCACCTGAAAAAATCACAGCTTAAGGGTATGGTACGTGTAACTCCAATATATCTGAATGACACTGCTCAGTACAGACTAGTCACATCACCTTCAAACAGGTTCATACTCTATACCAATTCTGTAAAGCACATGATGACTCAATCTGAACAACGCAAAACAACTAACGGCAGTGATATGACTTCTTAGTATTCTGTATTAAAGTAACGCTACTAACATTTAACCATTACTTGGTTAATGTTTTGGGTGGTTTTTTTTGGTCACTGTTTGTTGTTACTTTTTTGCTTAATAAGAATTAAATGCTTTGACAATGTTCTGATTTTTGACCTTCAAATATTTCCCTTTATTCATTAATATGTTAAATATTGGCTAGCTACTTACTTGAGAAACATACAGACTCCAGCTCCACATTGAAGAGCATGAGAAGTACAGGCTCCCAACTCCTCTCCATTCACAAGTTCCTGACAGCAAGTATTCTGGGAACACAACATAGCCCCACAAAATAAACATAATACTGGATGTTTTTGTTCATCATCAGAAGACCGTGGGCATCTAGAAAAAGTGTAATTAGATTGTTATTTAAGAATGACAGTTTGGAAGAAAGCTAACTACCAATAATGTTCCTAAAAAGAAAGCCGCACCCGAGATATATATTGTTGTCATAATCTTATATCACATACTTGCTTCCTTTGGTTCTGTTTTTACATTGCTTCAAAGACTTCACCTGCAAGATATCTTCCTTCAAACAGGAGATTGGACTAGATGATGCACTGAAGTCACTTCTCATCCAAATTATCCTATGATTCACACTCCCTGGCATAAAACAGTGCCAACCTGACAGGCTTCTTTTGTCTCTGAGTATTTTTGCTCAGGCTGAGAGCCACATCAAACCCACATTACAGTGGTGAAAAATGACCAGCAGATTAAAGTGCAATACTATCAAACATAAGTGAATGCATTGAGCAAGCTGCTGCATTGCAGCCTTAAAATGAACAGCTGCTAGTATTGACTTGTATAACTACAGAAGCGCTTTTGCTTCTACAAAACCATTTCTGTTCACAGTTCTAACAATAGCTACAGTAACTGAAAGAATATCAAAATGACAAAACACCCAGCAAGACAACTAAATACATCACACCATGTACATTACCTAAACTGAGATGCCTGGTTCAGAAGGCAGCTGTAGTCTTCAGGAAGCTCTATTAAACTATTTCTTTTCCTAGGATACCTGCGTAAGTGAAAGAAATATTACAAGAAAAAAAATAAATATCACAACAAAAGCAATAATGTGCATATAGAGATCATCATCCTGCTAAGTTCTTGGTCCCTTCTGTAAACTTTTGCAATTCCTGACCAGCTCTTTAGTCCTAGAAGTCCAGATGGAAGCTTCAGTATTTCCACATTCCAACAAAGCTGATGAAATTAAATTGCATATCTGGCTTATATGCACAAAGATATCTCATGTTTCAGTTAGCTTTTGTTTTTCCCTAGAGAAAGCTACATACATTGGCTAACAGAACGCCGTGCCTTCTCAACGAACAATCACTGAGCCAAAGAGAAATGAATTTATGGCAGTACATCAACAGGAAAAAAAAAGAAATACAAGCACTGCTATCTTGCACCTAACAACCACTTCACTCCTTGAACAGTTTTAAGGCAAAAGGGGACAAAAAAAACCCCACAACAATCGAAAAGCAACAAAACCCAACCTACTAACCTTATTGCAGTGCTCTTGCCCTTCAAGCAACTTAACACCACTGGATCAGCACACCACCTATTGGAAACAAACATTTGCAGAAGATGGCGTTTGATGATAATATACCTTCGAGTACTGCTAAACTCAACTAATAAGAAATAAGTAAATAGATACATAGATAAAATACTGAGCTCATATGACAACAACTGTTACTACTGCCTAAAAAAGGCAGTATCTCACTCAACACTTGTGTTTTAGCTAGGAAGACTACAATGGATTTCTTAGATCTGCCTTTACCAATTACTTTCTGAAGTCCACAAGCACGTGCAAGAGACTTGGCTTCTCTTTTAAGTTCTTTGAGCACACATGTAGAAACTCAAAACACAAAGTTGCATTTATAAATATACTTGCGAGAATGCTATTGATTTGTAAGTAATGATATATACTACAAATGCAATTATTGCAAACTTCTACGTAACAGACTGTTAAGTCAGCTATACACACTGACAGCAGTGTCATTCAGCAGCTCAAAATGTCTCCTAAATAGAAGGAAGCTAGATAACAAAATAGAGGCAGAATAAAAACTGAAAAGCTAGTGAGATCTAGAGAATTCTGCTAAGAATCAAGAATAATAATTAATGTAACCATGGGCTGAAACAGTCACAGTAAACACATGGAGACATTTTCCAACACAAAGCAGAATTATTTGACTGTTCTCATAGATGAGGGCTGGCTGTAGTGAGGAGTTGTTTATTTTAACCTGCGTTTTTGAAAGAAGAATTTTACCAATCATTTTATTACTGTCAGATTACAATGCAGATAATATTTATATTACACAATTCAGCTATCTTCTCGGTCTATTTTGGAAATCCAGAGAAGATGTAGTACAAAGCCTCATCTGGCAGGCCATAAAATTTTGTGCTCTCATTTCATAGTTTATATAATCAACATTTTTGCTACTGACATTAAAAACAGGCCAATGAACAGCAGATGGTACATCATAAATCGTTGCATGCATGGTAACTTTTGCCTACAGGAACCAAACTCCTGGAAGTCCGCAAACACCAGATTCCTTACACTATAATCATGCTTTAAGTTTTTTAAGCTCTTTGAAAGATTCACTGTATTTATACACATCAAATGGACATTTACAACTCTAGCATGAACTTGACCTCTATTATTAAGAAATTTGATGCAATTCCCACAGGGTCATCACAACACAAAAACATGTCCTGTCTATATTCAATTAATACCTTTGAAGGAGTGGATTTACAGTGTCCCAATACTCCTGGAAGAGTAGGAATAAATTGGTGGGCAGAGAGAGGTAACTGCAAAGTGCCTTGAACTGCCCTTCTTCAGAAACTGCATAAGAAAAAGAAAAGAGTGACTTAAAATGCTTCAGCGTTGCTGAATAATTCACTCCAAACTAGAATTCTCCTGATTCTTCTTCTGTTTAATAATACAGGTTTTCCAGCTAGAGCATAGGTTCTTAGATTGTATAATTGACTATAGCTCCACTGATGTAACTGGGGCTATGACAATTAGCTCAAGATCTGCTTTAGGTTTTATAAATCTGATGTTATTACATTAAGTCATGTATAAATCATTACAAAAATGTGGTTTATTGCTTAAACTTAATTTCACTGCATAGTATCTCACACATTGGCGCAGCAGATTTCGTTACGTATCATATTTCAGCTTTTTAGTATTCTTTGGGCATGCGATGATATTTAGTTTTTCTATGATCAAGTCAGGGCTAATGTCCAACAGAGTTGTGCTAGGTGACCACTTTGCTAAGTGGTCACGTATTGGCTCACAGGGTCTGCAGAAAACTACGCTGCTGCTTCACCAGGAGACTCCTTTCTACAGATGGTACTGACAGTACTTTTCTACTGATGGCAACAACAGCATAGTGCAAAGATTTGGACTTGCAATTGAATTAATGATATTCAATCTTAGCTCATAGTTTACATAAATGTAAGACTACACTATGTCTCTGTTGCGTATTGAAACTTTGATTCTCCTTTTCAAATAGTTGATGATTGGGCTTTCGCCTGTATTTTGACAAAAAACAAAGCACTTTGGTTTTAGTATCTGCAATGTATTAGAATCCTTTAAGGAATAGGTTTCAAGTTTTATAACATGCTTTATTTTTAATAAGCTCTATTTTGCTAGTATTTGCCAACATCAGCAATTGCACAAGAAAATTGATGTGCTCTTTGAGTTTTATGGCGTGTTTTCTCATTTTTAATACACTCCAGGCTATTTCTCAGATCTTATTATAATCTAAGCCCCTAAAATGCCTCGAATTACAAAGTCTTTGTAGCCGTAGATGCTCACTACCAAAACACCATTGATAGTTCAATATTTGCACTTGTTCAGAAGCAATTCTTCCACGGAAATCCTAGACCACTCAACTTCCCGTATCTTCCCTTCCTACAAAAATTAACCTTTCCCTTTTAAGTCTTATTAACATTAACTACTGTTGAGTTATTGTAAACATTAAAAATTCCTTCTCTCCACGAACAGAATAAACAATTTCAACAAAGATGTATTTGCTTTCTCACGTTTACCTTGTAGTAGCTCCTCAGGTGGAGAAACTCCCAGCAAATAATGAAAAAATAAAGCAGCACAACGAAGATAAGGCATGATGCCTTTCTTAACACAATCCCACACAAGCCAGCCTGGAGTATCCTGACTAAAGCAACTGAAATACACAAATCAGAAATACCTGCAGTAGGTCAAAGTGCACATCTTTAGAGTACTTTCACATTTTGATACAACGTTAGCTATGTACAAACAACACTGCTGTACCCCAAAATTCTGTGAAAGTCACCAGAACCTAATTTCAAGCTTTCCTTTTACCTAAAGAATGAACATTGAGCTTATGCAGAACACACTGCGTATTCAAATTATATCAATTAACATTTTTCAAAATTATAAAGCTGCCCAAATTCAGGCAACTCTGATTTAAACTGCACCATACAGCATCACACAAAGTAACTGATGCAGATCTGTGTTGTTTGGTTTTTTTTATTATTACAGCAATTCTTGGAATCAATGACAGCATTTTTCCATACATTCAGAGCTCCAAATGCAATTCAAAAGGGATAAGGAAAAAAAATTAAGTAATCATCACATACAGCAAAAATAACAGTTAAAAATAATATGCCTCATATTTTCATTGTTATAAAAACACCACCACCATTCTCATTATTTTAAACTATCCTAATCCTAAAAAAAAAAAAAACCCAAAGTGATAATTTTCTCAGAAAAAAAAGTTAACCACAGCTCACTTCACATGCATGTGAGCAGGATAATGACATGCATTGACTTGCATCTGCTGAGAAACAACAAGGAAAGCTACATTAAAACATCACAGACCACTTCAGAATTACTGCTCAGAACATGCTGGTAAAGCACAGTGGGACCAGAAGACACCGCATATACAGAAATTGAAATGCTAACGGTTTAAGCCTAAATTCTGGCATTTAATTCTGCATTTGAACACTCCAAAATACACAGCAACTATGGCTCCAACTCACGCATGAAAAAAAATTACTCCTATTACATAAACACAAAATTCTAAATGTTTAGAAATTTACACTTTCAAACACATGGGCAGCATTTTCAACCCTTGAAAAAAATATATATATTTGCAACTAGTCCTGGTGAAAATAAATCACGGCAGGATTTGTGGAGGCTGCATCCACATTTTCTAGCTTATTTCTCATATTGATACCAAAGCACTTAACAGCTTCACTATGCAGAGATAATAGCCAATGGGAAAGTTCAAAACGGTATTAATGCTCAAATAACTGCAATTAGCTTTACATTTTTTATCTCCTCTTTTATATTAGAAATATATCCTTCTGTCTGGAAGGAGAAAGTGTAACAGATTTAAGAAAAATTCAAAATAGCTTTACATTTCTTTATCTTATAGTTTGCATTTACATTTCCCGCCAGGATAAGTATAGGTAACTTTCCATCCTTAGTGTAAGAATTTGCCCTGTTGCCTACAAGTAGGTGTTTTAACAACACCTGTTCCTTTCCCTAGTTCCCTCTTCTTTCTCAGTTTCAGGAGCATTGGAAGCAAAGCACAAGGCATTGTGGTAAACTCCCCATATAAAATGTTGTTTGGGCTTTTTTCCCCTTCTCATTTTCTTTGTTGTTCAGGTCACTCTCTGAGGATTACTGTGTTTCCAGGAAGACACAGTACTGTAACTGAACTGTTACTTACCCACTGGTGTACTGACAAACTTCTCTGCAGAAAGCCTGTGCGGAGCATGCCTCCTCACTGTTGTCATACGATCGAGCAGTAGGGGATTCTGGACACAAACATGAATCCTAATGTAAACGCGCTTCATTTATGGCTTTTTTTTAATTGAGCTTTTTTCTAAAATGCATTAAAGAAATGTTTCCACTTGAATTTGCTTCTTTTCTATTTCTTATTTTTAACCTAATGAATGCCCTCCTAAAACTGCACACTACAACAGGTAATAATGATTACTGTCCCACTGCTCAAACTCATGCAAAAACTGCTTTCTTCGCATGAGCTTCACAGGTTATTGCTCTGTATGGTTTAAGTTACGGGATTTTTTTACTTTCTGTTTTCCTTCCTCTGTCATGCTCTACAGGAAGCAGTAGCCAGAAAGCCTGCAGGTTACTGACGGTTTTCAACAGTAGTGAGAAACATCAGGAAAAGTAAAATTCCTCTTAAGTAGTTTATAGGATTCCATATCTTGGCTATTGAATAGTTCAACGGGTAAAGGAAAGTGTATTTCCAAAATCCATACTAATTCTCACTGTACTGCTCAGAGTGCTGCTGTTGGGCAGTGCTTTGCTTTTTCTACAAGGAGTGAAGAACGTGTAACGTTGCAACATTGGCATGATGGACTTGATCAGTAACCACCTCATTTTCTTATGCAAAGCACACAAATGATAAAATGATCTAAAAATGACATAGTGCTACCTTTCTGTTAGTTTTAAACCAAACAACATTTAGTTCTACCCAGCACTAAAAGCCATTTATTAAAAGAAAGTTCCTATCTGGAAGATGTTAATCATTACTAGCAAAACATTCATCCACTATTGTTAAGAAATTCTGTGAAATGCTGAAATGATACAACCTAAATACATCCTTACCTGTTGCTGAAGAGATAACAATTTGTGTTATGTGTGCTAGTGTTGTCAGATGGAAGAGGTAGAGGTGGTTATAGGCTGAACTAATTGATGAAGGTTGCAAGTCTACAGCATCCTCCCAGTATAAAGACGGAAACGACAATACAACTCCCACCTACAGTGGAAAGAAAGAGAAAATATTAAAGTAACAATTTTATTAATTAATGTCATGTAAATTACTGTAACTTACAGTATCACTATGTAGTTACATTTTGTTCCTGTAGTCAATTTGACATCGTTTATCTTGCTGATTTTAATTCACACTGTATAAAGCAAAAAACTCATTGAAAATGAGTTGTCCTGCTAGCACATAGGGAACAGATATAGTTTCACTGTACTTGCCAAGAAAGCTTGTCTGCTTCCTAGAAAGCTTAGTTTCTGATCCACATAAAGCCAGAACATTGAAAAAATGTTATGAACCAGTTATGAACCAGAGTGTGCTCACATCCACTGGTTGGTCTCCATAAGCATTCACTAAGCACCAATAAAGGTCAGCAGGTGCATTTTTTTTCTGCATGAATTAAATTCCACACGTTTGCTTCATTCACAATTCCATGTCAGAGGTCATTTTGTCACATTGTCTCTCTGTTGTCATCTCTTGCATGGCAACAAAATGTAACACAGTACTGGCAAAATGGTTCAATCTCTACTGTCATACCACCACCTGCCACTGATGTCGCTGGTCATCATAATAAAATAGGAGGCACTACTTTCAGAGTGGTCCTCATATAATATTTTTATTAAGAATAGAAAGAAGACGCTGAGAAATTATATAAAGAAAATAATGAGAATGAACATGAACGAATGAGAAGGTATGAGGCCTATTTAGACAAAATGAAAATGAGGGGACCACAATCTGAGAAAGGGTGAATTACTCATGGTTTTTTTTTCAGGTTTTGATAGCATACAGGTAGTAAAAAGATGGCTGTGATTACAAATACAAAATTCAAACAGAGCGAGACTGTAAAGACAAGAAAATTAGAAACAGCAGAACTAAGAGTAAACACTTCTACATTGCAGAAGCATGTAATAATTTGCTTGTACGCAACACACAATCATTTAATTCATGCAAGTGAAGAGTTAATGCAGGATAAAAATCACAAAAAAAAAATCGAGGTTCTTAAAAAAAAAAACATTATCAAGAATAAAATGAACCTCCTTACCAAAATGTGGAACATATCTACTTCTAAGAGGGATGGAGTGTCTTCCGTTTTAAAGTTTGGTAGAAGAACTACAAAATAAAGATATTAATTATGCATCTCAACATCAACACTAAATGCCTTGCAATCTAGCAGAATCCAAAAGCCTGTATACATAAGCATCCTGTTCAGCAGAAGGCTAGCTAAAAAACAGTATTCACAAAGGCCACCACATTCAGCATATTAGCAAGAAATATGAAAAACAGTTCTCTCTGAGACTCAGGTATCTTAAACTAGGATGCAAGTAGCCTTTCAAAAATAGTAAAAAGATGAAGTCTAACAATTGAGAAATATCTGATTGGTGGCTTTATCTACCTGTTTAGACTTTAGAACTAGAGCAATTCTAAACACTGCCATCTGTAAACATTAATGATCAGAGTAGCTCCAAGGCTTAGGTAAACTGCATGAGAGGATTTTTTGGAACTTCAAATGATACGGGGCTGGATCAACAGAACTATTGATTTACTTCAAGCAAAACTTTGTGATGTAACGAAACAGAGAAGCTGAAGTTAGCACCGTTTTCAGTAACTATCCTTCCTATCTACGTTAACAGTGTGTCCCACCTTTTAACAGAAATTTCTGCAATACAAAAGGAATACAATACCTCCTAGAAGACGAATCAGATGTTTCTGAATCAGGACCTGTGGTGATGTGGTTCTCTGAGCAGCTGCAAACTGCACTAATGCTTTAAGGCCACTGTGCTAGAGCACAAGAGAAAATGGTTGGACAGGAAAATGATAGTAGTAAAATAAATCAGTGAGAACATACCCCTACAAACAGAAAATGTATTGACAAGTGAATTAAATATGAACTTCCATGTAAAGCAGAAACATTTTCCAGAATATTTTTGTTATCAGTCTGAATCATATTTTCAGAGATAATCTTCAATAGAGGATGCAAGCAGTTTCAGACAGTATATTTTTCAACAGTATATTTTCATATACGTAAATGTATTGCATATCTACCTGCCCATACCTGTCTATTTTGTAGAGATCCAAATAAAGGCTTCCCCTCTGTTTCCAAGAGGTTTTCTTAAAATCAAACAGAAAAAATTACATTACTTTGTTCTACAGGAACGTAACATTTCTGTTTGAGTTACACATTAAAATACAGTCAAGTGTAAAAGCATTTCTTAGTGTATGCCCTTTTTAAAGTACAGCATAATTTGATGAACAACTGGCTTAGAATTCTCTTGAAAAATCCAGCATAACTGGCACCAAAGGATTCCTACATGAACGCCTGTAACAGGGCTTTTGTTCTTGGTTTGTTTGTTTGTTTTTAAGTCTTCAGAACTTTTTAAGATTTAAAGGAACACTGCTTCATTTGGACAGTGATAGGAAATTCTATGGATTTAGCTGTACTTTCAGTTACTCTTATACAATGCTCACAAACATCACGGTATGTTTACAGGGACGCTGTACAGCTATGTTGTCCTCAAATTCACACTACTTCATTTGATTGTAGCTTAATAAAAATCTTGTGAAAACAGATTTCCCAAATTAGAACCCAATTCGCCTTCCCTCCCCAAGCACACTGGTTCTGGAGAGATAATAAAGAGAAAATAAGCCAATAAAAATAAGCAGCCAAATGAACTTAAACGAGTAAAAAGGCATCTAATTGAATGTTACTATGTTTTAGTCACCTCAGAGATGAACTAGTAAATTTCAAGATCTTACCAAATGTATGTGTGTGTGTATATATGTGTATTTAGTTTTTTTTTTTAAAGAAGTTTTTTTACCTCAGCATTTCTATACATCAGTTTAATATGCAAAATATAGAGTTGCTGACAAAACATGGAAAAAATCATTTGTATTTTGAAGTTATACAGTCCAGCGTATGTCAAGACTATCATACCGACTTCTCATGTGCTATAGTCCTTGCTTGGTAAGGCATCTAAATACTATACTTCTTTCACATGTCTTTGTTATCACATGTGATAGCAGCTATTACATATATACCCTTGTTGACAAAAATCTCACTCTTGACAGCCACCAAGCTTGCTGGGTTTGGGATTTATTTTTTTTTATTTTTCTGAGATAAAATAAACAATCTACACAGCATCAGGTACATGTAAAGACAGCTGCGTGACTTCCAGTCCTCTCCTAACCATTTGAACATTTGATAAAGTCAAAAATAAAATAGCAGAAAATTAGCTTTTCTGGCTATTCCTGCCTTATTCCTAGAGCTCCTACAAACCTTCTGAACTCCTGACACTCTAGTTGGATCAAGTGTACTATAAAATTACAGTAGACTACACTTGTACTTCAACAACTTCGTCAGAAAGAAAAATGGCATACTTGGCAAATCTTTCTTATGGGTACGTACAGTTACATTTTCAATTCCTGGAACACACAGTTAAAGACTTATCTCTTGACTCTCCCTGCCTGAAAGCCACTACTGATTTAGTTACAGCTCCATGACTATAGTGTCATCTTTGTGCATACGGTGGACAAATGAAGCAACACTGACTACTAAGCATGTATGTTAGCCAGAAAAAGCAAGTATTTTTAGGCTAATAAGTTATTTTGCCTTCAAAAAATAGATTCACATGGTATAAAAAACTGACATGCTTGTAGCAACTTCAGAATACAGAAGACCACATCTGTTCTACAAACTGTGTGAGAATTTTTCAAGAATAAAGACAAACAGAAATTCTATCACGTAGATCATTCAAGAATAATTAAAGATTCTGAAATATTAGAAAAGAGTGTTTTTGAGTAAAATCTGAGAAAGGAAGTTCTGTTTCATAGTAATTAGATATTTGACTGCACAGAAGATGCATGGCATTTTGATTGTCTTCAGCAGCTTTGCAATAGTCAAAGATGCTTACAGTTCATAATACAGCTCTCAAAGATTAGACTCACCAGTGTTGGCATTACATATGTTAATAGTGTATTTTATACAGTACCATCTAACAAAAATATTCTATTCTTTATACCAGATTAAACGTCATGTATTACATGTAATGAGAATAATTAACCTATATTTTTCTTATTTATGTGGAACTATCATTATCGTATATACATCCAGATTGTATATAATTTTACAAATCAAACAGCCTTAAGTTTGGGGTCGTAAAAAGAAATAAACCCAAATTATGTTTTACCTATACACTGGATGGTAAAAGCACACGTGCTCCAGGTCATAATAGGAATCCGATAATCAGCTTCATTTGGAGCAACTTTTAGTCCAACTCTATAAATGGTGGTTGCAAACAGAATAAGCATCTCCTTGATACTGCTTGAGTATTTGGCTCTGCAAAAGTAAACCAAGATAACTTCAGCCTGTACTATTAATAGTGCTTGTTATTTATGTGTCAATCATTAGCTAACGAAGTCAAAATTATTTATGAAAGAACTCTTAAATAAAAAGACCCTCTCTAAGGAGGGGGGAAAAATGATTAGTTTACGGTACTACTTTCTTCATGCCTTGGTAAGGAAAAAATAGCAGAAGCAGCTAAAAAAATTTCCTGCACTAAAGCAGTGCAAAAAATACATTTGATTCTAGCTAACTTCTGTTTTCTGAGTACTCAAATTTCACTTTGGACCTTTTTTTTTTTCCTCTTTTCTACTGCAAATAATAAGAATATTGACAAAATAACAATAAAATAGAAAAATAGATAGGGTAAAATAGAAAGAATAAGAGCTACCAGGCTGGAGCCAACCTGGGAGAATGAAGAAATGGCCTTGAGCATATCGAGGGATGGGCCATTCACAGCGTCTCTGGGCAACCTGTTTGCCTGTTTACCACCTTAATGCCGAGTAAAGAATTCTAACATTAATCTAAATCTCCCCCTTATAGTTTAAAGCTTTTCCCCCTTGTCCTATCATTATCAGGCTGTGTGAAAGTCAGTCTTCTTCCCGTTTATAAGCTGCAAGAGATCTTGATTTAACCTTCTGATGACATTTTCACAATAGCAGATGTGTAAGTATTTTGCATAACAATGATGTCAGGCAGAAGTAACAATAGTAGAGTACTTGATTTAAGAGTAGCATTATTTTAGAAGAAGATAGCTAAGTACACTCCAGAAGCCCCTTCCTATTTGCTTTGTTTAGATGGGAGAGAGCTTTTGTCCACTGGAACAAAAGTAAACAAGACAGCTCTGAGTAATGTGTATTAAATTATTCTATGTAAAACAAGTGAATGCTACCCCTGAAACACACATATAGCAGGAAAATTAAGGCAAACAGACATTAAGTGACTTGCCTAGAAGCACATAAAGTGGCCAAAATGCCTGGAATTCTGAATTAGAAAACTACGCTCAGTTTTGCACTAATAAAGTAAACACTGCCAGGCTAGGTTTGACCAAGAGGTTCATCTAGGTCTGTACAGAGCTGATATTCAATGAATGCTTACAGAAATGTGCAAGTAACCCTGTATTGAGACTGAAAAAGTGAACGTCTTTCTTCAATACAAATGCTGAAGATTTTTAGATTATTCATGGATAATTAATATAGCCAGAAAAGCACTTACGAGGACTGAACTCCAAAACTAAGGATGGAGTGGAATTCCAAAGCAGAGTTCCCCAATCCCTTGTTGACAAATGCTGGAGCATTTTGTTGATCTCCTTCCAGAAGAAATCAGATCCAAATTAAAACACAAATAAGTTATCATTTTTACAGCAGATCTCCTTTTTAACTGGTTTGAAAATAATTATAAACAGACCTCACCAGCCAAGATACTCTACTAATCCTCCTAACATTTCTCTCTACTTACAAATATGTGAAGATTAAAGTTGTGCTTTGTTACTACTTTTTCTTTGTTTTATTGGAGAAAATATAGAAAAGCAGATGAAAACTTTCCTGCATCATAGGAGTGCAAGGAATATATTGATTCTCTGTAACTTATGTTTCCTAAACATTTCATTCTAACCCTCTGAATGTAATTTTTCTCTGTTTCATTACAAACTCTTCAAGCAAAAACTCAACTCTGAGTGTTAATAAGCATCTACCCTCCTCACGTCATGGAATTTTCTTGTAGAGGGAAGGCAGAAATGGTAACAAACCAGAAAACTGGTGAGAACACCCTGGAATAAAGCTATCAAGCTCTGAAAGACCTATGACTTTAACCCCAGTTTTATTTTACCCTGTTTTGATTGAGAACAAAATTACCCTAAATTTTAAGTTTTCTTTTGACATTACATATAACACATGTATTATACTTAATACTGGTGTATTAGATATCCCACAAGCAAGCTCCAAAATGAAGATAACAAACCTTTCGCATTTTTCACATTGTAGCCTGATATCCTGACTATAATGGTTTCCAGCCACCTAGCCAGGGAGAGAATTTGAGCTACTGCCTCTGCATCCTCACTGAGAAAAGAAATGGAAAACAGTTGTTACTTTAACACTGAAATAATCTTTATAAAGTCTTTAAAAATAAAGGACACATGAATCAAAACATATTAACTCAGTAGTTGCATATTTTTGCAGGCAAAGTAGCAAGCAGACACTAAAAAAAAAAAGCAACATTAGCCTAAGTACTAGACCTAAGTACTTCCTTATGTGGTATATACTCCAAAAAAATAGCCTAGAAATGCTTTCAAAAATGATTTTGGCTACTAAAAGCAGCATATTTGGGTGAGTGGTCAGTAAGGAGAGAAATGGCCATTTACACAGACTAAGAAGGTCAGCCCAAGATTACCCTCCCAAAACCTGATAAGTCGACCTATCCCAAAAATCACACTTCGAAAAGGCTGTGCAGTCTATTCATTCACCTGTTTATTTTTTGAGCCTGCAACGGAACAATGGGAATCACAGTATTGCACAAAGATTTGCAAAGTGGACAAAGATACTCTCCATTCTCTAAGTCAAATATCTGTTCAACGTGCAGGCGTTGTCGGAAGTTCAGTTGCATGGCTTCAAAGTACCTAGAACATTGAAAAGAATTACTAGAAAACAGAATTGCTCAAATGTGACCTGAAAACAATTTCACATAATGTAGTCTTATTATCTATTAATTCTTTTCCTAATACCTTTCCTTTGATAACTATTTCTTGTGCTTGGATGTGAAAATAAAATTGAAACTTTGATTGCTTATATGAACTCAGGCAAAAAATGCACTGTATACCACTCGGTCAAAATAATGGCAACTTTTCCTTGCTTTTAAGATCGTTTTAGATTTACTTTAGTGACTTTTTTTTTTTTTTTTTAAACACACAAACAGTCCTTATATTCTCCCTTCTTCTCTCCCACCTTCTACACATTTAAACACAGTATTTAAAATCTCTCATTAGAAACTCATTCAAAATATTGAAATAGGATTTGTACACAGTTCTATTTAACTTCAGGAAAACCTATTTAACATTTAATTAGAAAAATCTATACTCTTTTCTTAAAAGGAAGAAAGAGTAATTTGTACTACAACATCATATGACATTTTAAACTCAAAAGCAAACTGAGAAATAATTATAAAATGTTTACAGGTTTTCTTACATAAATTTGATCCCTTAGCGAACACAGTAAGTCTTCAGATTTCATTAACATCACAGTAGCATTGACATTAGAAACAAAACAACCCAACACTCCAATCTGCTTGTCTGAACACAGGCAAGTAAATTCAGTACTGACACTCAGGCTGGGCATGTAGGATCTTTAAAACATAGGAAATTATCCATTTTTCACATTAAGGTAACAGCTAGTTATTACTTTCCTTTGAAGTACAATATCTTAAGAAAAAATAAGAAAATATTTTCTAATAAGAAAAAGGTTGTATGCAGGGGTGATTGACAGAAGTCCTAATGATTACAGAGTATTTTATGAAAGCAATCTGTTACAATCAACAAAAAAAATACATCTGCTCTCCCAAATTTAAACAACTGTTACTGCAATAAATGCCTCTTCCTCATATATATCAACTACAAAGATATTATGTTCTTTTGAAGCTGTACTGTTTTAGAGTACTATGCAGTATTTTTAGACTGCATAGATACTCTAGAAAGGTGGCAGGGAAAATTTGGATGAATATTAGTAAGTTAGAATGTCTGTTACATAGTAAGTAAAAGACTATTCTCAAACCTTCTGTGCCATCCCGTATGAGAAGAGCCTGTTGTCCATTTTAATCCCATTTACCCACACAGCAAGTCATCTTTTCTTAAAAAGAGCAAGGGAATTGAGCTCCAGTGTTGTACTACTTAGATCTACGTAGATGTGGATCGATCTGCCAAGAGCAGATGTATTATACTCAAGGAACATATTTCTGTATCATTTTAAGTGTGTGCACCTATCTTTCTTGCAGCATTTCTTTTCTTAATAAAAATATAAATACAGAAAAATAAGAATACAGAAAATATAGAAAAATAATGATAAACACCAGAAGTTTAGTCAGGCTTCTTAAAGTAAAATTGCATAAGTGCAAAAAACCATCAAGAAAATATTTACACCATTTCACAACATAACATAACTTCTATTTGCATGACCCAACTCCATCTGTTGATAACACCTCAGTGGGACTGAAGTTCTAGTATTATTTCACAGTATCTATCTTGCTTAGAGTTACTGACCCCCTATATAGACTCAAAATGCAGAGAACGTTCGCTTCAATCCCTGTGATCCTATGCATGCAGCTACAGGCAAACACGATGACTATAAACTGGAAAATGAGCAACCTGGCCTATTAATATTTCAGACTGTGCTCTAATTCAACACCTTTGGTATAAATCCCTGGCTCCCTCAAATAATAAACACCTGTTACACTTTTTAATCAATGTATCCATTCTTATGTCTTACCTTCTATTAAGTTTGTTCAATGTGGTAGAGGGTAATCTGCATTTGTAGATTAAACTATCTGTATTCTAGTCTAAATACTAGGTTTTCTCCTGGGTTCACTGGGATTAAGCAGCTTCTACCTTTAAGCACTGAAGAGATAACAGACTTCACGTGTTTAATGACTAGTGTAGAACATCCATCTAGAAGATTCCTATCGGTTCTCATTGGACTGAGAAAAAATAAGATCTGCTAGACGAAGTTTCTTATTCTTGACTACTTTTACCCCATTGGTTTTATTCAACCTCCTCACAGTCTCTTCTCTGGGTCATAAAAGGCAACTGAAACCTTTTGATGATGCATTTTCTCATCAGTTGAAAATTTTTTTTGTGCCGCATTTCATTTTTAGATGAGTAGGTAGTTTTCAATTCAATATCCACTTACTGTACTGCATTCTCAACATGCATTTAGATTTTTTCAGAAAATAGATAAATTAACATGAAAACCTGCCACGACATATACTTACTTCTGCCAACAGGCTGCATGCATCACATGGCCACAGCTTCCTGTGTGGGTTCCACATGGTAAGTCAGGATGCATGAACAGAGGATCTATTGTATCTATTAAAAAACACAGCAGAAACAAAAAAATATTGATTAAAAGTTGTTGCTATTTTTAAATAAGAACAGAAAAGAACATCTGTATATATAAGACATTATTTTTTTTCCAGTTTGCATAGTCAAATTAAAATGGATTTCATGAGCCTTTCCATATCAATATTATAACAAAATCACAAGCCAGAGCTCACATACTACTGAAGGCTTTCCACAAGATAGCAAGAAAAAGAAAATCCAGAAGCAACAGTAAACTGGTTAAAAATGGGGTTCGTTTGGTGGTAAATTAACAAAACACTTTTCTAGTCCTCAGATAATGCATTTCTTCAACTAACCCACTGTACTTTCACAAACCACTAAAATAAACAGCATGAGTGAATAACACAGGCAAAGCTATCTTTTAACTGAATCTGCCTAAATTTTTATAGCAACATCTTAATGGCAACATACTGATGTCTTTGTGCTGCATATGAACTCCAACTGAGATACAATCTTCCACTTAAAGATACCTACATAAAGCTAATCTCAACAACAGCAGATCTCTAAATCTAATTTGGTGTACTTTCCTGATTTTGAACCAATGCACCTGAATTTGACAAACCTAAAAAAACCACAACTGAACATGAAAACACACTTCCGGAACATGAAAGAACTCCCATGATTACCATACTGGCACTCCTGAAAATGTATTTTTCCTACGTTGTGAAACCTTGCTGGTGTACTTGAATAAAGAAAGCTAACATTCTTGTTTTCTTTCTCCTCTGAAGTAACTACTCCCACCAAATATTCAAGTTTATTTGAACTCTGTGAGAACATCTAAAGCAGTTTCCTATTTCCCAGGGAAAAGTCTGTATCTTCATACACTGCTCATTTTTAAATTAAAAAAAAAAAAAAAATTTAGAGCAGTTTAAACATTTCCACTCTCTTTTTAGTAAAGGTAGGTCATTTAGCAATCTGAATGCAGAGCTCAATTTGGTTCATAGGACAGCACTAGGTACAGAATTGTTTGCACTCCAAAAGAAGAAAACTGCATACCCCCTGAGAGTTCAAGAATTCTGCTTCTATTCTGAGTTAAGGCAGTTGATTTCTGGACACAAGCAGATAATACCATAGCAGCACTTTCCAGCTTTACTTCTTGCTCCTCCTGACAAAGAATACAGGTCAGAACTTCTTTCTCAGCAATGGATGGACCTCGTTTGGGACCCAAAGCAATTCTTGAGTAATCGATTGCTGAAGACATACTGAAACAACATAGGTAACAGATAAAAAGAATGTTTTTTTTCCTGAAGAAACAGACTTCAAGGCATACTGCCAACATCACTAGTTTTATACGTAAGTACTCTACAAAACTAAACAATGGCAAATCAATGAAGAAACATACGAATCCTCATTAAAATACAGTAATTTTTTAAAAACAAAACAGAAGCCACTTAACACTGAATAACAAAGAAGTCAGTACAGATAGCAGGTCATTCAGGCAACTGTCTGCAAATACAGATTGAATTCAATCTATTTTAATCTTACAGATATAGTAAAATTGTATCTACCATTCTTAAAAAAAAAAGAACAGTTAACATACAGTGGATATCTCTACTTTCCTAAGTAGTTTTGTGCAATCTCAATTAAGACAACTCACAATTTTTGGTGTAAGTGCAAAGCATTGCTGAAGCATCTCTAGAACAAAAGTAATGCATATGTCCAGAACTATGCTGTTGCTATAACTGTTAAACATAGCTACTCTTTAAACTATTCTACACATAAATGCTAAGCCAGACTCAAACTCACAAAGTTCTGCCTTTTTTTTTTTTTTTAAGCCAACACCCACTAACCAATCAACTGAAAAAAGTCTGTAATTAGCTGCATTGCATCACTCTGCCTATTGAAGTATAATCGCATTACAGAAAGTTTATGACATAAAGCTAAGACATTTCTGCATCTGGCTATTTTCACATATGTGCAGCAGCACTACTCATTATCCAATGAGGACCCCTTTTGATTGCAAATGGCTTTCAATTCCAATTATTTTCCTGCTGGTGCAGTATTTCCTCTACAACTGACTCATTTAAAAATATAACACTGTAAGAATAGCTATCTAATAATGAAAAATCAAATAAATTCAGCATGAGAACTAAAAAGAGTGGGTGATAGTAAACCTGGGATTTTCTAAAGACGGTAAGAAAAGTCACTTATGATGTTAATACACACTCAAATCAGGATTTACCATAACAGTTAAGAGATCTGTCCAATACAAGCAACAGCATATATAAAACGGCCTCAACAGAGGAAAAAAAGGAAAGCTGATAATGCACCTAGTCATCTCAAGAAGTACAAGAGGAAAAAAAAATTTTCCGCGTTGTATATGACCTCAGCGAGGGCAAATGAATTCTATTGGGTTTATTCCAGTATAATTACAGAGTAACACAGAACTGAGTTATCTAGTCTGCAAGTCTGCAATTCATTCTCTTGAAGTACCCTTTTCCCTTCTATCAATTTGAACACAACATCTCCAATACAAAATTAGATTTAAAAAACTAATGATAAGAAATAACAGCAACTAGAGCTACAAGAAGCGTATTTTCTTCACTGCAACTTAACCATACCAGATAATGGCTTCCACAAATCTCTCCAGATTAGATATTGAATTTCTCATACAAGTACAGTGATGTTAGCTAAGCAGCCTCCTAATGATATTTTCCAGATAATTACTTAGCATTTGAAAAAATGATTTTCTTACAGTTTGATTTATGCTCATCTATAAAGCAAATCCACTGTTCAGGCATCAACAAGTAACCTATTTTACTAGTTTATGTATAATTATTAAATAAAATTAACAAGCATTGTAAGTGGGAAATTTGAGAAACTAATGTGATGACTCTACTCCCAGGATTTTTTCCACGGCACAATCCAATTTAGGTAACGAACATTTCCCCACCAGAACTCTACGTCTGCTTTTTCTTACCTTTCTTCTTCCATAATAGCATCTTCTTTCCCCTGTGCCTCCGACGTGTTTTCATAAAGGAGTTTGTGGGTTTCAATGAAATTCCTCTGCAAAGCAGACATCTGAGCCATTATCTTCTGACGATGCAGCCTCGCTGCTTCTGCCTTTCTCTTTCGCTCAGCTTTTTCTTTATCCTGAGTGCTCTGTGTCTTAGAGTAAAAGAAATCACAAGCAACAGAGAGAATGTAAAATGAGTAGATTCATTTCACAATTATATGCATATATGTATTGACATCAAATTCCTTAACTGACATCTCTTCAACGATTTTTTTTTAAGTTAATTGCTATCATCAAAATGTTGACTACTGAAAAAAACAAGTACAGATATGCAAGATGTCACTTTACTACCTCTACCAGAAAACAGGATCAATACCTGACCATTTTATTTAAGTGCCAACACTGCCTACTCTTAGGAAACTTTAGCAAACACCAAAAGCCTCTCGTGTTGTTATTCCCACCATAAGTGAAACTTTTAAGTGCCATCCCAACTGTGAATTCTATATATCCCTTTAAGACATTTAAGATAATTGTCGTGAACTGTCTGTGAAAGACACTGTCAACAGACTGTTCCTCTAGTTTTGTGGCAGAATTCTGTGCATCTTTATTGTAGACTGGACAACTATTCCTCTTCCAGTATTTCCTCATCTATCATGTTTTCAAGAACTATAAAGGAAAGAATTTATATAACTTGAAAATCTAAAATTCAAAAACACAGATAAGATACATGAAATTAAATTCTTATTCAACAACTTTACGCTCAAATATGTCATATGCGTAGTTTTCATTCAGGATGCCATGACTTTTCAGGAAAATCAGAAAAAAAAATACTTTTTAAGTAGCAGAACCAATCAACTGGTTTCTTATGGCTTCTTGTATTTTGTTCTCTTCACTTACTAGCTATCACATTACACCTTTCTCAAGAAAGAAACACAGCGTGTACTACGTTTAGAGTTACGCATACAATGACTGCCCATGGAGTTGTTCAGCAGCAAGTTAGTGTCAAACAGAATGTGTCAGATTAAACTGGCCTGCCTTTGCACACTACCTAAGAGTAATTAGATTCTCCCATTCAGCTGTCTGCTGTTAAAAGAAACTTTAGGACTGCAGTAATCTTTAATAACTCCACTCTACTGTGTCACTTCATCACTGGATTCAGGAGTTACTCTGAGAGAAGTGGGTAGATACCGATGCACACAGAGAGAGCAATCACTTAAGTTGGACAGAGAAGACACTATCGCAAATAAAATAAAAGGTGAGCAAATCACAAAGATAAAAGCAAAACCAGACACAAGCAAATTCCCTTCTCCTTTTACTTTCCCTGAATAGTCTCACTTAACTAAACTGCAAGCACAACAAAAAACACATAGCCGCTGCTAACTCAGTGAGGCCTGCTTAGCTTATTTCTTTTTAATAAATACAAGAATTGAAATCTAAATATCATTTGTAGGCAATATTAGAAATTAATACCTGAAATGACTATTTTTGCATAATAAATACATGCACCTCCTTCAGAATACAATTAAAAACATTAGAGTTTCTATTGAACTTCATTAGTATTATTATTACCTCATCACCTTTTGCAGTTTCTGAGCCTGATGGAGCCACTACTGCGGTCAAACTAGATTTTTCTCTCATTCTTTTCACCGTATCAAACATCTACAAAGTGAGAGTTACATGTTAAAAATAAAATTGGCTGTTATAACAATGTAAGATCAAACTTCTTCATAGTTAGTTGCATTGTTTTCAAATTTTCAAATGGATGAAATCAACTGCCCTACTCTATTACAAAAACAGCCCAGCAGTTGAAAAATACTACTGAGTACAAAGGAAAGTAGAATTATTCCAAGTCTTCCAGTCCTTCTCCAGCACTACTATTTCTAAAGAGCTAAAGCTCTTTCATCTGAATGACATCTGTATATCAGATGCTAGCTTACTTCAAGGAGAGATTGAATTACCATGGATAGTCTGCAATCACTGATACCACCATGTGAAAGAGAAAGTTCTGCAGCTTACATCTGATTAGTTAAAGGCAAGACTAAAATTTACACTTTTACTTCCTCCAGCTGCCTATTCTAAGAAACTTCAAATTCTGATACTTTTAAATACTCAATATTTACATATTATTAAAAAAGCAAATCATATTAAGTCTGTTTTTCACCTCTGCCCCTAGAATTTTACAAGAATAACCTCTTCAAAAACCTTTCAAACCTGCCATTACAGCATACACCAGGTAGTCAAATTTCACTACCTAAGGATAGCTTTGGAACCTCACTATGGATTCTTGTCCTCTTTTCTACTCCTTTCTCAGAGCACTTGAATTCTGTTTGCCAGCTAAACCAAAGGCCCAAAATTTGATAGCAGAAGTCCCGCTAAGCAGAAGCCACACCCAATTTTTCCCCATTGGTCAAGGCATCACAGCTCTAGAGGTTTTTCCCATCTCTTTGGCTGGGAAAAAACAATGAGATATATGGAAAAATACAACGCAGCCATTATATCAGTCTGACTGAAATCTCGATACAAGCCGTCGCCCTGAAATGCACTCCCAATTCATAAACCTTTACAAATAAAGAGGGCTGCTCCAAAAGTAATGCCTCCTCTTTCCTAACACTGGCCCACAACATCAGAGGTGGATGTTGATGGTATGGCAGTAGAGGCTTAATCTTACTGCCAATATTCAGTTATATTTATTGCTGTGCAACACATGAAAGCAGAGGGGCAGCCTGACAAAATGGCATCTGACATGGAAGTGCATATGAAGCAAATATTGTAATTTAATTCCTCCATGCAGAAGAAATTGCACAATAATGCTTGATAAACACTTATAATGGCAAAACAGTGGATGTGAGTACAGTGAGGTGGTGGGCGGTACATTTTAGCAGTGGTGACAGTGGGTCACCTCTGCTGGTGTAGATTTTTACAAGGGCAGCATGGAGGCTCTTATTGATTACCAGTAAAAATGCATAGCTAGTGGTAATGACAGTTGAGAATTTGTTCTATCTAGCAGTGCTACTGCACTCTTTGCATCTGATGTAGTTTCCATGAAAATAATCAGGAAGCATTACTTTCAGAGTGACCTATGTATTTTGCAACAGAAACGCAAGGAACAAAATTCATGGATAAAATACATATATGGGTAAGAAACGTTCCAATGTTTCTCAGCTTCTAAAGGAATTACTGTAACTGCAAAAACTACCTTAGTGGGTTTTTATATTTTTATATAAATATAAAATACATATATAAATATGTATATTTAATATACACACACACATACATATATATAAACAACCGTAACATCCGTCAGGACAGCTTTTTCCAAATTACTACAATCCAAACATACTTATCTCCCCACTGTGTACCTGCAGTATCCAAATGACTGTGTCCTTCTGTGCCTCCAATTGAGGAACTCTTTTTAATTTTTCCAGAAGCATTAATACATTTACAGCATTCAGGGCTGAGCTTCCCATTCCTTTAACAAAGGAAGCAAACACATTCAGAGGGGAGAAAAAGTCAATGTACTTACAGCCATGGATATGCCTTAAAATATTGGTAATTACATAGCACACATTTATGAAAACACAACCTGTATAGCTATAGTTCTGCCTTAAGTCTACTCATTTATCTAAATGTAGTATAATCTTTCCCAAGTTTGTCCTACTTCTAAGGGGAGAGAATTACAGACAAAAAACAGAAACAGAGCTCCCTTCAGCTACAAAGAGAATGAATGGATCCCTTGAATTTTATACCACCTTACTAGAAGTTCATTGTGTATGAGCTAATTTTGCCATTAAAATAGAGTTCTATTAATATTCTTCCTCAGAGTTGGGTTCCTAAGAACTTTTTTGGCCTTAAAAAAAACCAACATACTTTAGAAATGGGAACACTCTCTTCAATTACATTTCTTTTGCAACATTTTCCATTCAGTATTATTTCACATTTTTAGAAGACAAAAACATTAAAAAGAAGAGGAAGATTTTTGTAAAAGATTTGTTAGTATTGTTTTATTATCAAACAGTGATTACTTTTACATCCCTCATAGAAAAGCATAAATGAGGTTTGGGTTTTTCTGATGTTGTTCTTGTTCTCATAAAATCAAGTTACACTAATTTGCTCTACTCTTTCCAAGAAAATTAAACATACTTGTTGCTTTGTGATAAAAATCAAATGTTACTTCTTCTTCTGGAGACTTCTGTAACTGCTGCTTCTCTTCTAATAATCCTAAAGAAAGGAGATGAAGCACCTGAAAAGATAAAAATGGTATTTCTTATTCGCCACTGGAGTTCTGAAAATCTAGTAGATCAAATAACAATGTTTAATACAGCGCTCTATTAGATGCTTATTTTACCCATGGTGAAACACAGAAATACGAAAAGGTGCAAAAATTGTACATGAATGAAAAATTGTACATGAAAGGACAAATAGTGATGTACAATTTAAGTTTCCTGCATATCTCTTGCACTAAAATTAATAAATTTTGCACACTTTACATGAGTAAAATATGAACCACATAATTCTACTTACGTACAGAAACCATTAGTATTTTATTATTTCCCAAATCCAAACCTTAGCAGGCAAGGCCATTTGTAAAAAATATATGCATTTATATA